>VDFB02125329.1:0-17294 GCA_007258455.2 Sequoia sempervirens | reverse complement strand
TTAGTCAACTCTTTTTGTTACTACTAGCTCATCATCCAAATTTTGTCCCAAATCATCTGATAATGTCCTAGGATGCATCCTTTCCTACAATGGACATCAACATTAGGTACCTCATAGTTTAGTCTTCACATGCAGATTGAAGAACATTAACTTGTTTGTTTGCTTGATCTTTGTCTTTTTGACTTATCTTATTGCGCTCATTCCAATGACCTCTTGATGACATCCAAACAAAAGGGATTTAGAGAGAAAGGAATGGGGAAATGATCATTATCTTTTTATCTATTGTGCTTGTTGGATGTTCTTGTAATATAACCTTGGTCATGCATGCTTTGTTTGGATGTAGGGAAGGTGTTTTGGGTGTCTTGTTGACCACATTGGAAGGATTTCCTTTCTATGTTTTGGTCTGAGATGTTTGGAATATTAGAATGTATTTTAGATAAGGTTTTGTACATGCCAGATGTGAATAGGAGTACTCCTATCTGATTGTCGAGTAAAAGTCCATCACACTAGGTGCAACACCATCCTGGTTCTTTATACCTTGATGCATCGTATCTATGTGTGTTATCAAACATAAGGTAAGTAGCCCTTTTAAAATCCCAATTCCTGATAAGAAAATCATCATCATCATCATTATCATCTCTAATAATGTGGTCTTGTTGGATCTTTTTTCTTTTGTCTTCTTTCCATGCTAACGTGGTACCATGACAGTTAATCAAAATCATTGCTAATGCATCCATCTTGCATCCACAAACTGTAAGCATAATGCATATCATATCATATCATATCATATAGGAAATATTGATCATCTCACATGCATGGAACTTCATCATTGCATAATATAGATTGGTTATTCTAAACATCCCATAAACCATACATTTGCATCCATTACATAATCATATAAACATCACATATGCATCATCATATCATATCATTTGCATCATCATATCATTATCATTTGCATCATCATATCATTATCAAAAGCATCATCACATCATATCACGTGCATCATCATATCATGTCATATGCATCATCACATAGGTGTCATAATAAAAGCATCATCACATCATATCATCCATACATATTGGAAAAAGTACTGAAAAGGAAAAAAGAGCATCTCATACATCTCATGATCATAGCATATAACATCATCATCCATATAGATCTGTTAGCCTAAGCATTTTAAATCATTTTCATATCATAAAATTTGCATCCATACATCATCATAAAAAGTACATAGAAAGATATTGAAAAAGAAATGCATCCACCCATAAACATCTGCATAATCACTGCATCACATCATCACATAATATAGTATCGTACATACATTGCATTGCATCACATAAAATAGAGTCACATCATGTCATCACATTACATATAAAGCATCACATATAGAAAATTAAATACATCCATCCATCATGCATAAATAGAATAGACACATCATCATATATTGAATCTGCCATATCATATATATATCATCAAAAATGTAACTGTCATGGTACAAAGAATCAAGATTAAATGTGTGTATATCAATCAAAATATACAATTGCCCATGGGGCTATAAAAAATGATCCTGTGGATCACAAAAAGAATGTTATCTCTGATCAAAATATGAAGCTAGCCCTGATGGCTACTCCCCTCACCTGGATGTCTCTCAGGTTGATCATCACATATAAAGCATTGCATATAGAAAATTAAATACATCCATCCATCATGCATAAATAGAATAGACACATCATCATATATCAAATCGACCATATCATATATATATATATCATCAAAAATGTAACTATCATGGTACAAGGAATCAGGATTAAATGTGTGTATATCAATCAAAGTATACAATTTCCCATGGGGCTATAAAAAATGATCCCATGGATCACAAAAAGAATGGTGTCTCTGATCAAAATATGAAGCTATCCCTGATGGCTACTCCCCTCGCCCGGTTGTCTCTTAGGTTGATCTTGCCTCTACCTTGTTTGCTAAGAGAAATCTAGTGCCTGGGCCGCTCGAGGCACCACCTAATGGTAATGGACTCGGTAATACTCTGCCTCTCTGACCACGTCTTAGTACATGCATGTTGGGACTGTCCTGCCCTATGTTCTCTCAAGCTGTTGGCGTCAGCCAGTCTCCTCTGCTAGCTATAGCTCGGTGGCATGTCTTTGTTGTATGGCCTGATCCCGCTCTATGCTCACCTGATCTCTCTTAGCTATCAAAGTAGCAACTTGTGCTTGCAGCTACTAAATGAGTGCATCCCTTTGGTCAGGCTGGGGTGGTGGTGGCGATGATGGTGACTACTATTGATGGTCCCTCAAAGGCTGTTATGGGTCCCACAAGGCATCTCTCTAATCCCCATCTCTATGCTAATGATCGCACACTTGATCCCTCTGCCCTCTCTAGTTGGGAGGTGGTCTACCTCCTACTCTTCCCCCGTCTCTATCCCCATCTCCATCTCCTTGGCCTCCTCGCCCCCGCCCCTACCCTGTTGTCTGGCCTCAAGGTCTCTGCCATGGTAAATTTTCCCCTAGCACTATCAATTTGATGGGAGGATGAAACTAATCACAGTATGCCTATGTGCTCCCTGGGTCTGCCTATCCCTAATCATATGGCCATGGCCTGGTCACTAGCTTCCTGAAGGATTCCACTGCCTCCTCTAGAGGGATCATCTAACCCCATGTAGTCTCCCTCATAGTACAAGCAAATATGGCCACATACTAGTGATCAGGGCAGTCCTGCACATCTTTGAACTACCTAGCCACCCGATTTGGTAGATAATGCTCAATCATGGTGTGCTCCTTGCCCTCCATGAGCCTGTCCTGCCTCGCATAGAATAGCTGTTAAATGTCATTATACCAGGCGAGCATACCAAGCCAAGGCCTCCATGTAAAAACAATCATCTCGTCAATCACCCTCCTCTAGTGAGGGATGTTGACTGCTCCTGTGTGTGTAAAGGTCAAACCACCTTTATATCTCCAAATAGTTGGGTCATCTGGCTCCACATCAACAACTGTAACTCGTGGGCGGAGCACAACAATGTGCTCCTAGGCCTAGATGTGGAGAAGTGTCACTCCGGCTCTGATGGCCCTACTGTCATAATAGGCGAACTCGTACAAATCATGATAGAGGGAGGCCAACATCATTGGCCCCCACACAAAGCACTCTCTTTGGCAGAGCATCTGCTCCCACGTAAGACCCCATCCCGGACTGAAGTATCAACTATGTCGATTTGGTGCCACAAGGCCTAGGATAATCACTGCCACAATTAAACAGAATGGTGACATCGAGCTCCTATACTGCTCCAACTCACTCTGTCCCTTAGCAAAGATGATCTCATCTAGTCCCATCACCTCATAGAAGACATCTGTCTCGGAGTCCACATCATAAATAACCCGCTCTCCATGGATGGGAAATCAAAGAATGTGCCAAACATCCTCCAAAGTAACAATCACTTCGCCTATAGGGAAGTGAAACGATGACATCTCACTGTGCCATCTCTCTACCAATGTTGTCATCATGCCTAGATGTGTCCTAATGGCAGGAGCATATGCAATGTACCATTACCCTATCGCCCTAAGGTTCTTCTGGAGCAACTCGTGCAATCCAGTTAGTCTGCTAAGAATCAAGGACTTGTGCTCACATGAATGTATCGACTTTGCATCCTCTTGCACCAATAAAGTCACAATGTCAAGTTTCATAAAAAATCAAGATCCAGTTTGAAGTTTTCGTGACCAAAACAACAAATGCATCTCTATTTTCAATTGTGTCATTGTTTGAAGGCTCCAAACTACGCTGCTGGAACCCTCTAAATTCCAAACTTCGTCGTGGTGGCACAGTTTGACCGCGCGTTTGTTTGACTTAAAACCCTAAATTGCTAACTAGACCGTCGTGGTGTTATGTTCATATGTGACACACTTTGGAGTTTGTTCCCTAATTGCCAAACTGTGACATCGCATCACAAGACTCAAAAGTGGCACACTTTAAGGCCACACGGCTCCAATTTACCCCTTTCAGCAACACCAAATAGCGTCGCTTGACTAAGTTTGACTTTTGACCCTAATAAATGCATACGAAGATAAAAAAAAAAGGTGTGGTAGGGTCACATACCAATGGTCTTGTGCCTGGAAGTCATTGGTACACTCGCACTCACTCTGAAATGTGTCGTGGAAGCACTCTTTGCGCCATCTTGAACGAAAGTCAGAGCTCAAAAGTAGGAAATCTCTAAAGGTTGAATGTGCAAATGAATTGAAAGAGACCCCTCGAGGGCTATTTAAGCATGAAAGTTAGGGTTTTTTGACCTTGTTTAGCCATCCAACTAGCGTTTCGCGCCCCTGATCCCATTTTTGTCCAATCGAGGGTTGTATTGCATCATTTTTTTACCTTTTTGCACATTTTTGGCATCTTGGACCCTTTTTGGACCGGTCGGGTAGCTTGTCCTCTTTTTTCGCAAGATCACCCAAAAATCCAAATTTTTGTCTAATCTCTCGAGGGGGAAATATACCAACATAATTCATTCACTGGGGCAGTAGTGAGGCATCTGAAAAAATTATTATTATTTTTTAATTTTGATCTTAGCTAGTTTATTCTTTGAACCAACGTAGCAGGTACATTGCTTCAAAGAGGGGCAAAATGTAGACACAAAAAATATACTGACTGATCCTATGCACCTGATCCTGATTACTAACACCAGTTTATCCTAAATCATCTCCTTTGCTAACCATTTGATTAAATAATCTTTATTTAATTAATTAATCGCATTTCTTATCTTAATTAAATAAATCATTTTGTTTGATTAAATTATCATATTCTCCTCTTTAATTAAATAAATCAAATTTATTTAATTATCTTCTAATGGCATCTCCTTTAAATTAAATAAATTAATCTTTATTTGATTTAAATCTAATACCATCCCCTTTGATTAAATAAATCCAACTTTATGTAATTAAATCTAATAATCATTTTCCTCTCATTTTGATTTAAATTAATCCAAAAGTCTAAGTCAAATTATCAAATTAGCTAATCTTCATCTTAATTAATCAAATCATGATTAATGTTAATCTTAATCCATCAAATCCTCTAGCTTTTGCAACTTGCTCATGGAAATCATTTTAATTGATTTATTAAATCTCTATTTTCATTTAAAAAGGCATCAAAGTGGGAATATTCTCCAACTTTGAATTCTCCCCCCAAAAGTACTTGTCCATCCAACATGGCATTAAAGGCCTCTTACATGTCCTTTTCTTGATCCAAGTGGCATTTAATTTATTTGTTCTCTCCCTCCAACTTGTCACTTCTCCAAATTTGAATTTCCACCTAATTGCATTAATGTGCACATTCATCCAAATGTGCTCCACCTTTGTCCACTCACATGTTGACAAGTGGCAATATGCTATTGGTTGGTGATTGATCCCACATTCATCCATTTTTCCTCATCCTCCACCATTCTCTTCTGTAAATAGAAGGCTCTCATTTGGATTTTGGATCCACAAGCTCATCCATAATCTTAGGCATTTTTATTCACAACTTGTGCAATGTTATCATCTCCATGTTTTGAATCAAGTCATCCATTTTCATGATTTCATAACTAGGTTATGGATAAATTTCATCAAGGAGCATCAAATCTTCACCATTGATCATCAAGCTTGCAAGGAATTGGGAAAGGGCCATTTTCCACATCAAAATGACACCAATTCCCCCATGGGATTGAGAGTTTGATCATTTAAATAGGATTTAATAACTTTTTTATTGTGTTCTTCATATTATTTCTTGTTTTCTTGTTTCAAATGAATTTCATGGGGAATTTTGTTTCTAACTTGCATATTGGGCTAATAATGTGTTTGTTCTTTGTGTTTGTGCGGGTCTAGGATCACCATTCACAATATATATATATATATATCTAAAATAAAACATATCTTAGATGTACATTTATGTGATTTTATTTTATTAGTTATTCCATATATAAAAAATAAAATATGATATTATATATTTTATATAGAACCACTCTATTTATTATTTTCATTCCTTTATGAAATAAATCCCTAATATTTTTTATATAGACATTTTTTCCATATAGATATTCACCCTCATTTAATAATGTTAAAGACACACACACGCATAATCCTTAATGTATATATCTAAAAATTTATAAATATATATTTTCATAACATAGAAATAGAATTAAATTGTAATATAATGTAGACACACACATACATATATTTTTTTAATAGTATTTAAGAATGATATAGATGCAAATATTTTATACACATATATATGTTTCTCTCCATCTAATTTTGCAAGATCAACTAAAAATGAATGATACATTTCCATTACTCTAATAAATATAACTCTTTGGAATAGATTCAACAAAAATACACTTTACACTTTTATTTCTTCTTTTGTAAATATGATCCCATAAAAAATTTACATGGGAAGAATAAACTCTCCTCAAAGATCAAGGGGATGATAAAATAAATAGATATAAAAATGGGAACCGCGAAACTCTTTCAATGATGTGAAGCTCTCCATAATGTTTCTTCAAAGCATAAAAAGTCCATCTTCACAAAGAAGCCAATGGAGATGCTTAAATCCCAACCATTGGAATTGCTCACTAGTCAACTCCTCAGCTAGGAGACCCTCTAGAAAACTAGATTTCACAACATAAAAATAAATAACACATTTTCTATACTCAATATCCAAAGGTGAAAAACCTCTACCCATAGGCTTACACATAGCCGAATCTTAGACAAGATTCAACATTAGGGGGAGGAGATGGGATTCAATCCATGGTAGGGAAAAAATAAATCCATGAATATAATCATTCCTCTCCCTCTCTAATGAGGTAAATCATTTACACATGGAAGTTTTCTCACCTCTCTCAAACCCATACTTGGGTTACTCTAATTGAATGGGAGAGTCTAACCAATCATCACAACTATCCCACACAAACCACATAAATACCAACAAACATAAAATGTAAAATAAAACAACCACATCTAAAAAATAAAAATACATACATTCAAGGACCCAAAGAGTCTACCTCCCCAATATTTCCAAAGGTTGGTGAAGGATTTGATGAAGCTCCTCCAAGACACCTCAAAGCACTTCTCCCTCAATAACGCTTCAAAAATTGATGTTAACTTAGCCACAAAATTTCAAGCTTTTAATACATTCCATGGATAACAAAAAGTAAAAGATACACTTCCCATAATTTCTCAAAAGGAAAATTCAATCTATATTTCCAATCCATGTATGCAAATCAAATAAATTTATATGACATTAAGGATCATTGCAATGATACACATATGATTGCCATTCACATATCAATAAGATTCCATAAATTTGCTCAAGTTTTCAATTACATCACTAACTTTCAATTAGTACATCTATTTCAATGTTACATCAAATTTTTCTTTTCAATACATCTATTTTAATGTTACAATATTGAATTACAAATAAAATTACATTTACAAGTGGGCTTTACAAGCCATTCCAAATATTACATGAATACATTTATAACACTTAAATCTCTAAACCTCAACCGCTGTGACACCACTGGTCTTCTTGCAAGTTGGGGCCAAGAGTGTGATTAAGGCACCTTTTCCGCCCAACCATGAAATACACTACTTCCCCGGGTTTCTTCCTAACTTGAAGAAATCCCCGGCTTTACACGAGGAGCCTAGCAACTTGAAACAACAACGCAGGAGGGAACTCTCGATGCAAGCCTGATGCCTATATGCATTCCTAACATGAGAATCACATATTTCTTGCAAACAGGAGGTGGCAGAGACCTATATTCATTTAGTTCTAGGCTTTTAATTCCATCTATTTCAATGGTGCAAGTGCTTGGCCAAGGATAAATAAAATAAAAGATAGTTTTAGAAAAGGTAAAACTACTGTCTCTGGGGTTCCACCTTTGACATCTTGTCCCGGAAGTTCTCAAAATACAGTAAATAATGCAATTCCATCTAAGTTCACTTTCAAGTTTTACACATTTCTAATTTCAAAGAAGTTTCATCATTTTTCCAATGTTCACACAATGTTTGTCAAAATAGCTTTCATGCATACAATCAGTAAATGAGGTTTCCTTGTATGGATTTAAGTGAGTTTGCAATGCAAAATATATTTAGTCCCCATTCTATTTTCTAAATTAGTTTTGATCACAAGAATTATTTTTAACAGCTTCAAAGAAAAATAAAACTACCTTTCAGAAAATCTACCAATTTTGGTCAGATTTTCTATAGTTCATAATTTTGCTATAAAGTTTCCATTTTTTAGCCTCACAAAATGGTCTTATTTATTTCACTAAGTTTAGAAAAGTTAAAATGGTACCTATTCAAAGCATTGATATTCAACAAAGCAATGGATGCTTGAGATAAGAAAACAAAGAAAATAACAAGACTGTGATACCAAAAAACAAGTTTGCTAAATAACACAAAGTTATTTTGTGAACTTAATGTCATTATTTTTCCAAGATTTGGACTATTTACATTTTATCATTCAACGTATTGCATTCTATATATATATATATATATATATATATATAAGTATATATATATATATATATATATATATATATATATATATATATATGTTTATTAAATAATCTCCATATGTATGAATATACATGATAAATTAATAATATATTTATGCATGTATTAAATTTTAAAGCATATATGGGCTTCATTTTTGTTTAATATCATTGTAGAAAAAGCAATGTTTACAATAAATAACAAATACATTCATGCCAAAGTATATATATATAAATTTTAAGTGCATGTATTATTCTTATATTCAGTCATATATATATATATATATATATATATATATATATAGAGAGAGAAAGAGAGACATATATATATATATAGAGTACAAAAATATAAATTTATGTATACATACTTATATTCATATATATATATATATTTGAGGGTGTATATATATATATATAAATATATATACTTATCTACTCATACATATTTCTGTGTATAATCAAGACCAGTGAATGTTAATTTTCTGTAGAGAATAGGGTTATGAAAATGTCAATGTGAATGTATATATATGTAAATATATTACTTATATGTATTTATATTTTTGTACTCTATATATATATATATATGTATTTATATTTATGTACTCTTTATATATATAAATGCTTGTCATTCACACAGCGCTGGGTGCACAGTATTCTCAATTCAAAGACTCAAAATTTAACTGGAATTTACTGTTTTGGCCATAGCAGTGCCAAGCATCACAAGGGGAAGGCATCACAGGAGGAAAGAGACATATTTTCCTATATTCCCATAGCTTTTGCATTTAATTCAACACTTTACATTCAATTTCTTCAGAAGTATTTGCATTTTTTAACAAGAAATGGTAAAGCAATAGAACCGAGACAAGCACTTCTCAAACTTAGGATGGAGGATGCTCTTCTCAATCCGCTTCCTTCTCTTTGGTTCTTTTCAATCTAGCTCCTCTTCTGTGAGCTTCTTCTTCTTTCCTAATGCTTTTCCAAATTTCATCTTTCCGCTTTCTACCCAAAATTAATTCTCAACTTACCGCTCTAAAAGATTCAAATTTTCTTTGCTTGGTCAGCCATTGTAAAGCAAACTCAGAGCATACGTACAGTTTTTCCGTAACTGGCATCTTCACTGAACTCACTTCCCTATTTAAAATTGCTTTTCATTTTCAATTCCCTACCCTAATCTTGAAAATGTATTTTAAAATTAATAATAATTTCCAATTTATTTGCATGTAAATCTCATTTCGAGAATATTTACCCAACAATATAAATAAATATCTTAAAAATTAATGTTTAACTAATAAACTCCAAGTTTAACACAAAAACAAAAGAATAGTAACATGCATAATTATTTAAATCAAGAATCCATAATTAACTTTTAATTAACGCTTAATCCTTTATTTTATCATGCTTTATTCTATTTAATTTACTATTTATTATTTAGTTTGCAAATCATTTAAAACAAACACACATAAATTAGACATTCCTAAATGCAGTATATATGAAACTAAGTGCATGTGTATAATCAAGAGGTCTTCCTGCTTTGTCCTGTCAAGATGCTAATCACCTCTCCTTAATCACACCCTTGGTCTTTGACTTCCTGCAACTCAAGTGCACTCAGGTACACAATAATAATTGAATTAGTATCTTGTCAAAATATAAATAAAGCAATGTGTTACATTAATAAAAATGTTTCTATTCTATTTTGCTTCATATTCAAAATAAAACGCATTCAATACTTTCATAATTCAAATAAACTCTTTCATTTATTTCCACACCAAAATATCATCATATTAATCATTACTCTACCAGGCACAACAAAACATGCAATAAATCTACTCAAAGCCAAAAAGTAACCTACATCAGGATTGAGACGTGACATCCTTCCCCACTAGGAAGAGACATCGTCTCGATGTCTTATTACTAACCACACAACAAAATCTGAAACATCAGTGTAACATAAGTCTCAAAAACATGAAAAGAAAAAAACATGCTAAGATGTCATATGAGGAAAAGATCTATTAATGTCTTCAACATTCTCCCATGTGGCATTATCCTCTGAGTATTGGTCCCACTAGACCCTATACTGCATAATGTCCCTGTTACGCAACTTAATGTTGCGCTCTTTTAGTATCCTGACGGGCTCCACCTACATCACTCCTGGGTCCTGTACTTGCAACGCATGCCAATCAAGAATATGAGCTACATCTGGATGGTAGGGCTTAATCACTGAAACATGGAAAACATTATGGATCCAGGATAGAGCTGGTGGCAGAGCTAGCTTGTAAGCAACTGGAATAACCACCTCCAATACATCAAAAGGCCCAACAAACCTAGGAGCAATCTTTGAGTTCTTGCCGAAAGAGATTGAACTCTTATGTGGCTGAACTCTCAAAAAGACCTTATCTCCTGCAGAGAATTGTCTGAAAGTTCTATTCTTGTCGGTAAAACTCTTATGTCGATCTGAAGCTTGCTTAAGCTTTTCTTTGATAAGCTTTATTTTGTCTTCCATTTCCCTCAACATTTTAGGACCAATTACAATCATGTCCTCAACCTTGTCCCAACTGATGGGTGTTCGGCATTTCCGTCCATAAAGAGCCTCGAATGGTGCCATTCCCAAAGAGGTGTGATAGGAGTTGTTGTAAGCAAACTCCACCAAAGGAAAATACTCCTCCCATCTATGTTGCTACTCCATACAATACATTCGAAGGAGATCCTCCACAATCTGGTTCACCCTCTCAGTTTGACCATTGGTCTAAGGATGATATACCAAATTGAAATTTAGTTTAGTTCCCAAGGAAGAATTCAAAGTAGTCCAAAATCTAGAAGTCATCCGAGTGTCACAATCTGAAATGATCACTTCTGGCACTCCATGCAATCAGAAGATTTCCTATACAAATTTCCTCGCTAAAACCATTGAACCATCCTTGAGGTTCCTAGGAATGAAATGGGCTACCTTAGTCAATTTATCCACCACAACTAGAATGGTATCATGTCGATTCCTAGACATCGACAATCCCTGAATAAAATCCATAGTTATCACCTGCCACTTATACTTGCACTCTATGTGGATATAAAAGTCATGTTGGATGGACATGCTCAACCTTAACTCGCTGGCATTCCAAACATTGAGCTATAAATGCAATCACATCTCTTTTGAGTCCTAGCCAAAAGTATAGAGGCTTGAGTCCCTCAACCATTTTAGTCACTCCAGGGTGTCCTGAGTAAGGCGCATTATGGAATTCCTCTAGCACCAACTCTCTCAACCCTGCAGAGTTAGGAATATACATACGATCTTGGAACCTCAAGAGTCCATCAGACTCAAATACATATCTAGCAAATCTACGATCCGAAGGATCCTGCTCTAGGGCTTGTTTCACCCTTTCATATTGCTCATCCCTAGGTAAAGCCTGAACCACCTGCTCTCTGAAACTAGATTTTATGGTAACCATGGCTGCTAAATGTCTTCTCCTGCTCAAGGCATCAACTACCCTGTTTTCCTTTCCTTTGATGTACTCAATGCCAAAATCATATTCACTCAAAAATTCCAACCATCACCTCTGACGAGCATTTAGGTTGGGTTGAGTAAAGATGTACTATAATCCAACATGATCAGGTTTTAATTCAAATGGCTTACCCAAGAGATAGTGTCTCCACATCTGAAGGGCATGGACTATGGCTACCAACTCTAAATCATGTGGTGCATAATTTAACTCATGTTGTTTCAACTTTCTTCATTCATAAGCCACCACTTGTCCTTCCTGCATGAGGACAACTCCTACCCCCTCTCCTGATGCATCAGTAATCACTGTAAAATGACCATTCGGGTCAGGCACAACTAGAATAGGTGCAGAAGTGAGCTTCTCTTTTAGCAACTAAAAAGATTTCTCACACCTGTCACTCCACTCAAATTTCTTTCCCTTCTTCTGGAGTGCGGTAATGGGTGCTGCTATTGTCGATAACCCTTGCACAAATCTCCTGTAATACCCTGCAAGTCCCATAAAACTTTGAACTTTTGAAACATTCTGCGGTGCTGGCCAATCTAAGATTGCCTTAATCTTATTTGGGTCTACAGCTATCCCATCTGCTGAAATAACATGTCCCAAATAATGCACCTTAGATCGGAAAAAAGGTACATTTGGACATTTTCCTGTACAACTTATGTTCCCTCAACAGCTGCAATACTATCCTCAAATGCTTCTCATGTTCTTCCTCTAACTTAGAGTATATCAAGATGTCATCAAGGAAGATTAAAACAAAATTATCCAAGCAATCCCGAAAAACACTGTTCGTCAAATTCATGAAGGCTGCAAGGGCATTGGTTAACCCAAACGGAAGCACTGTGAATTTGTAGTTCCCATACCTTGTTCTGAATGTAGTCTTGTGAATATCTTCATCCTTTAGCCTCAACTGATGATACCCCGATCGTAGATCTATTTTAGAGAATACCTTGGCATCTTTCAACTGGTCGAACAAATCATCAATACGGGGAAGCATGTACTTATTCTTGATAGTAACCTTGTTAAGAATCCTGTAATCTATGCATAACCTCAAGGTCCCATCCTTCTTCTTCACAAAAATAATAGGAGCTCCCCAAGGTGACACACTTGGTCTAATGAAACCTTGTTTCAGCAATTCCTCCAATTAGGCTTTTAGCTCAAATAACTCTGTTGTGTTCATCCTGTAGGGTGCTTTGGATTGAGGTTCTACACTTGGTATCAAATGAATTGAGAAATCAAATACACGCTTAGGTGATAACTCAACTAGCTCTTCAGGAAAAACATCCTCAAATTCTTTTAGAATGGGATGATCATTAACTGAGGATCCTGCCTCATCAAGGTCCTTGACTTTTATTGCATATATAGTGCATCCCCTTCGGCTTGCCTTCTTTAATTGCATGGCTGAAATTTTCCTAAGTTCCAAAGGCCTTTTTACACCATTAATCTCCACATGGTTACCTAGATCATCCAGACACCTTACAATTTTATCTTCATAATCCACTAGGGCCTTATGTTCAGAAAGCCAATTTATCCCTAAAATCACATCATAAGATCCCAGTGGTGCTACATACAAATTAACTTATGTTTTGAGACTAGGGAGTTCAAGTTCACTGCAACACAGGAATTGCTCTACCTTCCTCTCTACCCAGTTCCCATACTAAACTTTCCATGAATTAGCCATATAGCCTAGTCTAACTGGTAATTTAGATAAAACATGAGGATCCACAAAACTATCAGTGGCACCAGTATCAATCAAAATAGAAATAGGAGTTCCAAAAAGTTTACCTGAAAGCTCGATAGGAGTGGATTGATAATCTGCTTGGCGATTGTCAACCGCCGCATGAATATGATGTTGATTCCTGTTATTCTGCCTGTTAGCTCTCTGAGGGCACACACTGGCATAATGCTCACCACCACAAGTATAACAAACCCCACGAGGTGCCTTAGGCCTATCAAAAAAATCTTTCCTGTTATTGTCATTCTTTTTATTGAAATTGGCCCTTTTGTTGTTATTCTGATATCCATCATTACAGTTCTAAGGGCTACCACTCCTTTTCAAATTTCTGATCTGACTGTTGTTATTCCCCTAGCTTCCCTGATTATTATGATTGCCTTGGTTATTGTTTCCTTGGCGATTCCCTTAGAACTTTTTATTGCCATACTTGGCTTCCCTGCTTTTCTTGTAATTTACTACCTGTTGCATTTTACATTCTTGTAAGAGTGCCAGTTCAAAGGCTTCATCCATGGTAGCGGGTCTATGCATATCCACCTCATTGCCAATTTGAGGCCTTATCCCCAAAATGAATTTCCGAATACAAAACCTCTCATCATGCTGGTACTGAGGTACGTACTTAAGCAATTGAGAGAATTTCTCCCAATACTATATCATTGTCATTCCTCCTTGAATGAGCACCTGGAATTCTATCGTTTTCTTATCAAAATAAGATTTTGGAAGCCACCTCTTCCTAAAAATCTGCAAAAATTGTTCCCATGTTACCTTTCCAGTCAAAAATTGTTTATCGGCCCTTTCATTCTCCCACCATGTAGCAGCTTCACCTGTAAGCTGGTAGGATCCCCATTCTACCTTAGTTTCCTCAGATAGGTTACGAAGAGCAAAGTACCTTTCCATTTCAATAATCCAGGCTTCTACCCCATCACCAAAAGATTTACCATCAAATTTGGGTGGCACCACCTTCTTGAGGTCCTTACCCAGTTCCTCAGCTACCTTAGTCAACTTGCTTTGATTCTTATTAGCTTCAGGGTTTTCTCCGTTTGGTTCAGTCCTAATGTTTTCACTCTCACCAGGTTCAGACCTTGTTGGCCCAATTTGCCTTGCCTACTCAAGATTATCTATCCTGGCCTCTTGCCTACTTAGTATGGCCAAAATCTGATCCAACTTATCATTGGGATCACCATGGGATCCTCCTCCCCGTTCCCTCTGATAATACCTACCCTCCATTAGGGTTACCCTGGCAAAACATAACATCAAGCGTAATTAGGAATAGGTCCTAGAGTTGAACCTTGCTGCTTTGATACCAAAATTTAATGCTCAAAAATTGATGTTAACTTAGCCACAACAATTACCAAGCTTAATACATTCCATGGATAACAAAAGTAAAAGATACACTTCCCATAATTGCTCAAAAGGAAAATTCAGACTATATTTCCAATCCATGTATGCAAATAAAATAAATTTATATGACATTAAGGATCATTGCAATGATACACATATGATTGGCATTCACATATCAATAAGATTCCATAAATTTCCTCAAGTTTTCAATTACATCACTAAATTTCAATCATTACATCTATTTTGATGTTACATCAAATCTTTCTTTTCAATACATCTATTTCAATGTTACAATACTGAATTACAAATAAAATTACATTTACAAGTGGGCTTTACAAGCCATTCCAATTAATACATGATTTCATTTATAACAAATAAATCTCTAAACCTCAACTTTCGTGACGCCATTGGTCTTCTTGCAAGTTGGGCTAAGAGTGTCATTAAGGCGCCTTTTCCGCCCAACCATGAAGTGCAATACTTCCCCGGGTTTCCTCCTAACTCAAAGAAATCCCCGGCCCTACACAAGGAGCCTAGCAACCTGAAGCAATAACGCAGGAGGGAACTCTCGATGCAAGCCTAATGCCTATATGCATTCCTAACATGAGAATCACATATTTCTTGAAAAAGGAGGTGGTAGAGACCTATATTCATTTAGTTCTAGGCTTTTAGTTCCATCTATTTCAATGGTGCAAGTGCTTGGCCAAGCATAAATAAAATAAAAGATAGTTTTAGAAAAGGTAAAACTATTGTCTCTATGGGTCCAGCTTCGGCATCCTGTCCCAAAAGTTCTCAAAATACATAAAAATAATGCAATTCCATCTAAGTTCACTTTCAAGTTTTTCACTTTTCTAGTTTCCAAAGAAGTTTCAACATTTTCCAAGGATTTCCAAAAATTAACAAAATAGTTTTCATGCATGCATTTAGTAAATCAAGTTTCCCTTGTACAATTTCTGAGTGAGTTTACCATGCAAAGTAAATTCAGTTCCATTTCTATTTCCTAAATTAATTTTGATCTTAGTAATTGTTTTTAACAGTTTCAGCAAAAATAAAACTACTCTTTTTAGAAAATTCACTAATTTTGGCTGTATTTTCTATAGTCTATACTTGCTATAAAGTTTCATTTTCAGCTCACAAAATGGTCTTATTTATTTTCACTAAGTTTAGAAAAAGTTAAATGGTACTCATTCAAAGCATTGATATTTAGCAAATAATGGACAGTTTGAGATAAGAAAAGCAAAGAAAATAACTAGATTCGTATACCAAAAACAAGTTTGCTAAATAACACAAAGTTATTTTTGTGAATTTAATCAACTATTTTTCCAAGATTTGACTGTTATATTTTATCATTCACTGTACAGATCGGTATATATATATGTTTATTAAATAATTCCCATATGTATGAATATACATGATAAATTAATATATTTATGTATGTATTAGCTGAAAGTATATATGGGGCTTTGTTTTTCTGTTTAATACCATTGTAGAAAAGCAATGTTTACTGTAAATAACAACGTTATCCATGCCAGAGTATATATATATATATATATATATATATATATATATATATATATATATATATATTGTTGGTGTAATTAAATGTTTTGTACCTTGTCCTAGGTCATAATTACACCTTAGTTAAGTTATAGGGACCACATAGGAGGTTGTTGGAGATTTTCCACTTTTGGTGGACTTGACATGTCATTACCTCATCACTTCCATCTTTTGTAGACACATCATGTGATTATCTCTCCACCTTAAATGGAGTGATAGGTTTTTCATAGTTGTCTCATGTATCATGGATTACGACACTTTGTCATAATCTTATGCCCTTCTATGTTCTCACCTTGGCTATATAACCAAGGGGTCTCTCTCATTGTAATTAATCATAATCATATCATATTAATGACATTGAATACAATTTATTCTTGTCATATTCTCTCTCTTTTCTTGTGCTTTCCATTTGGTCCATAGATCTTGGGTGGCAGCCATAGCCAATTCTAACATGGTATCAGAGCAGATTGGGTGCCATTGGAGAGTCCTTTTTTGAAGAGAGATTTCAGATCTGAGGAGGTTTCATTCATGGCTCTTTGTTGCAGGTTCATATCCGAGCTTGCTGGTGCAAATCTGAGCTCACCATTGTGTCCGGAAGGTTTGAGATAGTCGATTTTTTCTTTTGTTTCATCCAAATCGGACATACGAGGCCAAATCT
>VDFB02125328.1:0-15172 GCA_007258455.2 Sequoia sempervirens | reverse complement strand
AATGTGTCCTGGTAGTAAGCCCTTGTAATATACTATATCTAGATATAATATATTATGAGCTAATCCTCACCATGGTTTTCCACATAAAAATCCTATTGTTCACTTGT
Organism: Sequoia sempervirens; assembly: GCA_007258455.2. Taxonomy (NCBI): domain Eukaryota; kingdom Viridiplantae; phylum Streptophyta; class Pinopsida; order Cupressales; family Cupressaceae; genus Sequoia; species Sequoia sempervirens. The sequence continues at coordinate 15,065 of VDFB02125328.1, read as the reverse complement.
TTTGTGACTTTTTGGATGATCCATGTTTTCATTCTTTATCTCTATTAATAAGTTTTAGTGATTGGATAAGTTGTGTTTAAAAATTTAATAGAATATTGATTCACCCCCCTTAGTATTTGAAAGTTCAACAAACTTAATTTTTTTTTCATGTATATAGTTTGAGGAAGAGGGAGAGTGTAAGCCATATAAAGAGGTAGAGAGAGACAAGAAGAGAAAGAGAGGTATTTTTTCTTCTTGGAAATGTGAGTATTATAGTGTGCTCACAATATGACGTAGGCTCGATCATTACCAAGCCATAACACAAGCATGTTATAACACACTCATGTTATGTCTTGTATGGGACCATGATCCCTCATCTTTTTGCACTTACCCTCTATCCCCTTATTTTTTTCTTTTACATAATGATTGAACAAATGGATCGATGGTTATACTCTCTTTGATTTAGTGAGAAAAATCATATTTTGTCTTCTTCTAATTTTCTCATTATGTAATGATTGAATGAACAAGCTATATGATTAAAAAAATACAATTACTCTCTTACACTTACAAATGATATTTTTAGGATGTTTTTATTATCTAATCTTGCATGCTCCTAAGATGATAAAATAGAAGAAAATATCATATTACATGTTTACAACTATAACATATTTTTTTGAGGAAACCTAGGCTGAGATCATTGTTTATTTAATATATTTGATTCAAACACATTTAAGACATGCTCATAGGATCAAACTATCATGAAGTCATCCAAAAAAATAATTGCGAAATAAAGTCTTTAATAAAGATATTAAAAGTATGTAAAAAAGCATATTCATTCAAACGGTTTTATCTCATTTATTATGCAATTGTTTAAAATTTGGTAATCATGCACAAGTTTAGAAATTATGATACCATTCCATAGATTACAAGTATTAATATGTTTCGACATCATCTACTAACTCAAAAGTAGAAATTATACTTAATTAATATATTTTCTCAATGATGAAAAATAACAACAAATTAGATAAATGAAATGTATGTATTTATGTGAATACTAAATAAATTTTTTATCTCCATCTAAAGACATTTATATTGAATAGATAAATCAATGTAAGATCAATATTTTATTGGTTCTCCATCATTTATGATTATTTAAATAAGGTTATTTTTAAATTGTAATAAATTTAAGGTCAAGATCTTTTACATATAAAAGAATGAATTTGTTGCAACATGACAAGGTTCCATGTTATAATCATGTATTTATTATAAATTTTGTGTTGGCGCCCTATTTTTAGGTGTTCACATGTTTGCTTTGTTTTTCTTCCATTTGTGCACTTGACCCTATCCACCCTCCCTTGATAATGAATATGAAAAGTCTTTAGTTTGGTCTCCTATACTACGTAATTTTATAAGGATGTTTATTTAAAGTGTTTCCATCAAAATGTTTAGTAAAATTTGTTAATGGGTACTTTTGTGGTTAATGCTTAGTGAGTTGGTTTTTCTTTAGGTGATTTTATGTAAATTTTAAAAGTTTAGAGTACCTCATCCTAACATCCCTTTTAGACTAGTCATCCCCTAGAATGTCTTTCCCTCCAAGTCTATTGTTCCTATCTAAGCCCCTTTTCCTTGAATTTTTGGATTTTGGGTTTACTAATACATGCATCCTTTCCTCAAGTGCCAACTTTTTTCCCTAAAACTTGGCTTTTTAAATTTTGGAGTTTTACAGTTTCTCATCTCAACATCCCTATCAAACCTATCATCCTTGGCATGCCTTTCCATCCAAGTCCACTTTTCCCCTCTAAGCCCCTTTTCCTTGAATTTTTAGATTCTAGGTTTGGTCATCCACGCATCATTTCCTCAAATTGTCAACTTTCTTGACCAAAAGTTCTTAACTTTCTCATCCCAAAGTTCCTATTAGACATGTCATCCCTGGCATGTTTTTCCCTCCAAGTCTGACGTTCCCATTTAATCCCCTTTTTCTTGAATTTCAAGATTCTAAATTTGGTCATATTATATACGTCCTTTCCTCAAATGCCAACCTTTTTCCCCAAAAAATCAATTTATAAATTTTAGAGTTTCAAAGTTTATTATCCTAACATCCCTATTGTACCTTCATATTATTTTTTCCCTCTTCCCCCTTTGGTATGCAAAGTCTCAAAACTCTATCCTTGGAGCAAAAATCCATACCTACATCCCTATATGACTCAAGATATCATTAATGGTCTTGAAATTGATGAGATTTGATAGATGAGGAATCTCAAATGTCTCTTGGTACCTATAGGTACAACTAAGACATGAAAGGTATAGACAATATTATGGTTGTTGATATAATGGGTAAGTGTATGACCGTGTGAGAGTGATACAAGCAAACATGGGAGGCTTGCACAATTACAAAAAGCCATGGTTATTTTCCAAGATCTCTTGGTGGTGTTGAAAGACATATTTTCTAGATTTTCAAAAGAAGAAAGGGGAGAAAAAAAGAGTAGTTGCAAAATGAGAAAAATAGTGATATTCATAGGAAGCCCTAAGGTTTCAATTTCTAGTTCTATATAAAGGTATTTTGGTATTAGGTTCATTCCAAATTTGTAATGAGTATTTTTAACCTTTGTAGATCAAATTATTAAAGGCATATTTGACCTTAGTTGAGTGTATCCTTTTATATGGTATACATTTATGGATGCATGTTTTTTAGTTGATCAATGAGATAACTATAAAATACTTGTAAATCCTTTGTAAGGTATCATTTCAACATAATAACTTGAAAATTTATGGGTATTCTCATGGATTACTAAGTAGACTCTTTTAATATTTTAACACCATTTTTTTTGAATGTATGTGTAGAGGTCCAACTTGCTTGTGCATTTTGAAAGGAATAGGATTTTGTGGTATCTTGATTGACATATCACCTTTGCTTTTAGTTATTACATATTTTGTATGGAATCAATGTTGTCTAATTGGATAAAGGCACCAATCTACTACTAGCTTCATCTCCCCCTCATCCCAAAACACTTACAAAAAAAATATAAACATCTTTTCAATTTTATCTATTCTAACATGTTTTCATTACCATGTCTAAATATGTATATAAAAACATAAAGGGTTATTATAAAAAAATCTCAAAGACTCATATGGTAGATCATTTATATTTAATAAAGTGTTTAACCTTGATTTCACCAAAATAACATATAAACTTGAAGTGACAACTAAAATAGGGGTGCACTATGCAACGGGTATAGTTTGTGTCAAGGTGGGTGTTTTTCTTTTGTGGTGATATCTATTGCAGTACCTTAAAAAAACCCTTGGGTTTAACATAGCCCAAATTGAAGGAGGTCTTACCCACCTTAGTAATTTTTTCTCAAATTCCTAACTTGAATATAACCTTTGTGGTATTCTTCCCAAGTTTGACATCCCTAGCATCTAGGAGACTATCCAACCTTAGGGATGTGAGACCTACAACTCAGATCACCAATGAATCAATATTAACAAGCATTTTGGAGAAGATTTTATAGATGGTATTATATAAGCTTATGGGTTTGATTTTAGCCATGGTTACTGTAAGTGTGGAAAAAGTAAACTAAATACAATTAAATACACCTCTTAATGAAACATTGTATCAAGATTAAACATGAATTAAACTAATTTAAAATATAGAAAAGCTTGAAAGTATCTCATTGTCTCCTATCTCCAAATATTTATGAGTCACGGGAAGGCTCTCAAATTTGATAAAGTACTGTGACTATTAAAATGTCTATTCAGAGAATGGAATGATGTTAAATGCTATGATGTGATGATTGCTAATTATTCCTAGATATATGGAGCTACAATAAACTATCCTGATATGAAACCCGCTAAAATGGAAGCTACAATAAAAACTAACGATGCTACCGTGATTCTAAATCTACTGATGCTATGCTAATATGCTAAATGATAATTGATGTTAATGATGATGCTAATGCTTAAGATACTTGAGTGCTAAATCCTTTAGAGTAAGTTTGCATGAAAGATGATAATTCTCGGGGGTTTTTTCATGCTTTAGAAGGCTGTATATATAGATTTCCAACAATAGTTTTGCATAGCGGTAACACAATAGAGGTTCAGATTAAATTTGGAGATTTAAATGGTAAGAGATGAGAAGGTGGAGCTAATCATGGGGATCGTTCCTTCCCATGAAAACACTAGGCAATATGAGAGGAAAGATTTGAGGAAGAAGATTAAGAGGATTGCCTGTAGGTTTCTCCCCAAGGCTTTTCCCGTGAATGCCAATTGCATTGATTAGATTTGAAAAATCTAATTTTATTGGCGAGTGAATAGAGGGATTTGATTTATGCATTTATTTGAATATATTTGATTTATTCAAATTTAGTAAAAAGAGAAATAATTTAATAAAACAAACTATAGAAGTTGTTTATTAAATTAAAATAGGAATATGATAATAAAATTAAAGATTTTAGGATATCTTTATTTAATTAAGAGGAAATATGATAAGATAATTAAATAACACAAATTATTGAAGTTGTGTATTTAATTTAATGGATAAAGTATAATAATGATAATAATTAAATAAACAAAGTATTTAATTTTGTTTATTTAATTAAGAGGAAAATAATATGATAAAATAGAAGAATTAATAGTGAACTTAATATAAATAAATATTTCTATTTATTTACTAAGTAAACGAAATAAGATTAATTAATCAAATAAGTCATTTAATTAATTAGATTCTCCAGACCATTTTTAGGTGTATAAATTTTTCCCCTCTTTGAAGTGATGTGTTTATGCATTACTTCAAAGAAATTTTTGTGCTACTATTGCTAGTATCAACGATTTTTTTTTTCAATGTGGCCCAGACATGATTTTTGGGTGATTGATGGATATATGCCCACTTGGGAGATAAATTAATGATTTTTTTAATTTTTTTTGAAATTTTCAGAAATTTTCAAATTTTTATGATTTTTTGATGATTTGATATGGATTCGATGAAGATTTGATGATGATATAATTTATGTCCTCATAATTGATGTAGAAAGTGCCCTTGGATGAATTTCAATTAATCTCCCCTTTTTAAAATTTAATCAATCTCATAAAATCCCTTTTCAAATAACCTATAAAAGGTTAGAAGGGTCCTTTTCAACTTCATTTGTACATTGTGACTTTTGAAAATTTGGTGAGAGAGATTTTTGTGCCACTTGGAGTGAGATGCCGATTCCATATCAAATCCACCATTTTGAGTGTGTTCGACGAAATCAACGACAAGCCATGTTTGGACCTCCAGTATGTCTATTTTTTCCTTGGTTTGCATGCATTTTCCTCTTTTTTTTTCTTCGGATTTTTTTATTTTGAACTCCTTTTAGCACTTTTAAAAGCCATTGTAGTGCTTTTCAGTTGCATTGTAACACTTTTAAGTTGTGTTGTAGTGCTTCTCTAATTTTAGTGCTTAGGAGTTTTGTTTGAGCGTGTTGATAGGTTAGATTAGTGCTTTGCAAAGTTTAGCGCTTAGGATAGTCGTTGTAGTGCTTATGTAAGATACATTGGTGTTTTTAGAACTTTAGTGCTTTGGTTAGATTTTGTAGTGCTTAGGCTTCTTGTTTTAGCGCGTTCAAAGTTTTAGTGCTTTTACCCAAAATGTTAGTGCTTTGACCAAATAGAATGGCACTTTGTCCACTTGTAATAGGACTTTTATCTGATGAAATGGTGCATGTCATTTTTTTAATGCTTTGAATTCCTTTTTTAGTGCATTTAAATCAAAGTGTTTGTGATTTTTTTCAATTTGTTCTTGATGTTGTCGATTTCTAATCGTATCAGCTGTTGGTTTGATATGAAAGATTTGTCTAATCAAATACATGATTTTTCAACCTCATGATAGGCGAGGTCTGATGTTTGTTTTGACGATAACTATCCTCATGATAGGTGAGGAATAATTCACATACCTCATGATAAGAAAGGTTGATTTGATGCATTGATGATTGACCTCATGATAGGTGAGGTTCAATGATGTTTGCTCATGAGATTTGGTCAAAATTCTCACCAAGAGTTGATTTGATTTGATATGGTATTTTGATGTTATTAGTTGATTAACATGAATTTATTGAATTTGATCTTGTTATGATAATATGAGTGATTGGGGAACCTCAAAGTTTGAGAGTGTTTTCCTTGGACATTTGATCTTATACTATAGCTGGCATAGCCTGAGATGACTATTATCACACGTTGTGGATTGTCTCCTCTTCTATATATGCCCCAAATTAGGATTAATCAGGGTTTGTTGACAGTGCTAGCCAAGAGGTGGCATAGTGAACACAACACCTTTCATCTTCCTACTAGTGAGATGACAATCACCCTAGAGGATGTTTGGAAAATTTTGCAGCTTACAATTGTTGGAGATATTGTCATATATGATTGGATAGAGTAGGGTGGGATTGATGCCATTCGTAGAGTGTTTCAGGATGATCATATTGTTGGAGAGTGGATTCCATGGTGTGAGATGGTTGATGCATATGCCACTTTTCCTATAGTACTTGTTGGTTTCATCAGAGGATTCCTTAGTCCTAATCGTAGGTCTAAGGGATTCTCAAATGGTTGGGGCTGAGTTTTAGAGAGTATGGTTGTTCATGGCACTAGATTTGCTTGGGGCATGTGTATGCTTTCCCATTTATATCATGATTTACATTCAGTTGTGTATCTTAGTGGTCAGAGTTTATCGGTCAATGTTACTTTGCTTCAAGTATGGGCGTGGGAGCACATAGCTGTCACATGTTTAGTTCCAATTAGATAGAGCCCACCCATGAGACCTTGTGCATTTAGATATGCCAATCGACTTACTTAGTCTAAACTGGGTAAGTTAGAGTATTGGAGGAGATTTATTGACAACATAGAGTCTATGAAATGGATTCCCTACCTAGGATTTGATCATTGGGATGATGATGATATTCAACTACCATTTCTTTGTTAGTCAATGATCTTGATTGGTTGTGCTCGTCGAGTGGAGAGATTCTTGATTAGACGGGTGTACAGACAGTATGGGATGGTACATAGTATGCCCCAAGGTGTTTCTCATTACACTCATTATCGGTTGGATACCATAGATTGGGGGTCTTGTTTGTCATATGCTACTATTGTTCAGGAGTATTAGGCTTATAACCATTTGAGTGGGATATTTGTCCAGACATTGTCGAGCCTCCAGTTACAGCCGACTATGTTGATCTTTTTGCTTTGCATCTATTTCCATGCCTTACCATTCTAGATGAGCTTGCCCCATTACTTGTAGAGGAGGATGTTCCCATGGCGCATGGGAAAAGACAAAGGAGAAAGGATGTTGGAGAGGTTGAGGTTGAGGATGTTGGTGTGGTTGGTGAGGTAGATGTTGAGCTTGAGGAGGATGTTGGTGCCAAGGAGGATGTTGGTGTTGAGAGTAGTAGGGGTGATATCAGCAGGGATGATAGATTTGATAGTGGAGAGGCTATAGGTGGGTCAAGCCCTGTTTTAGATTTTCCCGATGAGACTATGCCTCATAAGAGGCAGGCTATGGGAGGTGTTTCAAAGCAACTATAGATAGTGGATCTTTAGGTTCAATTAGAGACTACTCAGGAGCAACTTATTCAAGCACAAGGTTTACTAGAGCAGACCCAGGCTCAGATGCAGGCATAGGCCGAGTTGCATGTAGAGACTCTATCATTAGTGCAGGATTAGTTAGTCACAGCTTAGTCATAGATTACAACATTGATAGTTGAGAGGGATGCAGCTAGACAGACATCAGGGGCAACCCAAGCTTAGATTACTTCTTTAACAATTGAGAGGGATGCGGCCAGGTTTGCAATAGAGGGTACTCAGGCTGTTCCTAATAGATTACAAAGACTAGTAGATGGTACCTCCCTGGCAGATTACATGCGAGAGGTTGCTCGTATTGGAAAGGAGATTGAGTTTTATAGAGAAATATATTATGACGTAGTTCCTTATGAGTAGAGAGTTAGCTATGCGAGGTATCATTCTGCCAGGTCACGTTCTAGGACTGTTAGTGCAGGTGTTACACAACCTCTACCTAGAGATCCCAAGGATCTTGGTTCTTCTGGTGGTAGGGGTCCTAATCCTGCTATACCTACACTGTTTGGAGCCAACAACACATGATTTTTGTCCATGTTGCATTCGATATGTGATGTTCACTTTGATTATTTTGATATACAACCATTTTTGATGTTATATCTCTCTTCCTTTCAGACATCATTGTATACTTGACATTGTGATTTTGTTATATATGAGATGTAGTGGATTCTTCGGTATATTATGTGTTCTATATGATTCTCTGATGGATGCATTTTCTTCCATGTTTTATATGCTATGTGATTTTTTTATTGTTATGATGGTATGCTTTGATATGATGTTGTTCTATCTATGATGCACATAATAGTAATGTATGGATGCATGTTATATGGATATATGATGTATGTAGATTCATGATTTATGGATATTATGTGTTTAAATGATATACTATATGTGATGTAAATTCAAATATATGATGTAATAAAATGGATGAAAATGTTGAATGATATATGATGCAATGAATTTGATGGACTTTATGATCAAATGGATGGATTATATATGGATATGTGATATAATAAATGGATGGATTTAATGAGTTATGATGATGATGAGAATTCAAAAATGATTTGATTGAAATGTATGAATGATGAAATGATAATGTAAATGCTTTTAATGTATGTAAATGAATATGATAATGTAACTATATGATCATGAGGATGTTTTTCTTAATATCAAGTAGACTCAGTCTATTATGATAAAAGATAATTGTTTAATGAATGATTCACCCATTTTGTAACAAATTCTCTGTAGATGTAACACTATTATGGATGCAATCTACTTTTACCATGCAAATCTACATGTAAATATAGGAATTTTAATAGTAATTTTGTGCTTTGTATCATCATTGAGAGTTTAAATTTTTTGAAAGTGAGTATAAGCATCAAAGGTATAATGTAAACCAATGATGACCTAAGTACTACTTTCATGATTTTTGATATTGTAAGCGAAGACAAGCATTGAAGTATAATTAAACCGAGATGACCTGAGCATTTCTTCCATAAAAAAGTAGGAATTAATCACTTTCCTATGTGAATTGGAATGTCATCCATGATACTTTGTAGAGCATTTCCCATGATGATTCACATAGTAATTATGATTAATTCACAGATAGTGGACAAAGAAAATACCATTTCTTCTTCCTGGCTTCTCTATTTCAATACATCATTGAGTTGCTCCAAAGAAATGATAACAATGATCAAAGTACAACTTATCCAAAATTTTCTTAAAGTATTTCAATCATTATTCATATTAGATCATCCATCCTAATTTTGTGATGCTTTGTGTTTTCGAGATTTGGATCAAACTAACTTAAAGACCTATCCTAGGGGCCTTGGGGGCTGATCAAAGATTAGCCTTGCCTACATTATACATGCAGAGACCACATAGTTCGACTGACACAGACTCATGTTTTTGGATTTTTGATATTGATTTGTTTGACTTGTTTTTGGATTTTCTGATGTGATATGGATGTTTGATGCATTTTCAATGGTGATTGATATTCCTTGTTGGGTTGTGTTTTGATAGTTGTTTTTGTTGCTTTTTTCCAAGTGGGTAAGTGCACCAAGATGGTCGCACTTTTGTGGCCAAAAAAGAAAAGAAAAGCTCAAAACGCGTTTGCGTTATAACGCGAACGCGTTTTGAGCTTTTAAAAGCAAAAAAAAGCAAACTCAAAATCATTTCTCATTTCCTTTTTGCTGTGTTTTAGCTCCACCCGCTGCCAAAAACCATGTCATACACGCTCGCATTTTTTGAGAGGTCAAAATTCATCAAGAGCAATTGGATTTATTCACAAATATGGCACCACGACGATGAAAAGATGCAAGAGGTAGGTATTGTTTGGTATTTGTTTTGAATTTGTTAGTTTTAAATTGATTTTGTTTGTTTTAGTTTAGAAATGAATGTTTTTTTTTAATTTGTAGGAAATCGTCAACGAGAGGAGGAAAATCCTCAACCAAATCAACCTCAACCAAATCAACCTCAAACAACAAAATCAACCTCCCCACCATTCTCTCAATACCCTCCTGGCACTCAAGAAAATTTGAGGAGTGAAATTGAAAACAATATAAAAGAAGTTGAGGATCTTATTAGTAGGTTGAGTGATCAAAATTATTCAACCACTGAAAGGATACATCTAGCAGATTCATTAAAGAATTTGTTAAAAAATGTAGATGGAATTAGCCAACAAATATCTGGATGGAAAAATAGGAGGGAAACATCGAGGGCATATTATGATAAATTATCATATAAACAAGTTAAAGATCGAAGATTACTACATGACGAAAGTTTCTATTCACTGTAGGGACCCTAGAACAAATCAAAATCTCACCCTCAATGCAAAGAGGTTTCCTATCCATTGGTGCCACCACCTAGAGATTAGGAACCATTTTTATGACAGATGGTATATGGTCTTTGATTACCCACCGTGCAATAACTATGAAGTCCCCCAATATTTTCTTAGGAAATTATACTGTGAGTTTGTATTGAACCAAATCCCTAATTATTTTGATATGAAGGAGTTTCAGGGGAGAGGTGGGGGGTCAGCACAGGATAGGCCTGGTGCACAAAATTTCTGATCCCATGACGACAGGGGAGACGACCTCCTCGCTTAGGGTCAGCCTTTGTGAGCAGATTGCGATGCCGGTAGTTGCAAAGGAGAGTGCTGTTGTAGAGACTTTGCAGGCGATCACATCCTTAACTCGGAGTGTCATCCACCACACTAGCCCCATTGTACAACACAATCCAGGGGAGTCTTCAGGTGGTGGCCTTCGAGGCCATGTGTGTCGATTTTGCGGAGCCACTTGTTCGTATGACCCTACCGGCCCTCAGGAGGGTGCTACACAGGATCCATATACTTCTATGCAAGCCTGATCCGTATGCATCTACGGGGATGGAGAGGGCGGCTGACATTCTGCATGATGCATATGGTATTGACAGTCATGTAAAATTGAACATGTTCATTGAATTTATTTTATTAAATTTTAAACAATTGGTCAAGTGCAAGATTAACTAATTTAGTTTTATTATTTTAATAAAATTGTAGGGTCACAGTGTTGACCTTGGGTACACTAGTCAATCTACTTATTTTTGCAGTACACCTATCAGTGGGGTATGTAAAGTTAGTAAACAATTATAAATTGATTGCATTTGTTAATAGCATTTTTTTACGAATGGTATTTTAATATGTGATTTTGGATGTTGAATAGGGTGTTGTTGGAGGTTTCAAGGAAACACCTCTGAGTGCGAGTAGATTTGATCAAACTTTCACTGAGGTAATATAGAATAAAGAGAACTTAAAGTTAATGAATTCTAAGTTTAATTAAATTTGTGTATATATAGTCATAAGAGTGTTATGGTTCACTAGGTTAATATTTGAAATCTTTAAGAATGGTCCTACCATGATTGTTTGTCTTAGAATTCTACACTAGCAAGCTATATATAATAAAATTCTAACATGGAACTGGTTGTAAAGGTAGAGAGCTACATTCTACTCCATCCTATATAATTTTTTGTGATGTCAATGTAACCAAGAATAAGACGATGGATGTCCTACATGATGTCAATGTAACCAAAAATAAAATTTCTATCCTTGACCCTATCTATCAGCCAAGACTCCTTCAATATCTCCTAGACGCTTGGAGATGCTTAAGACTAGGTCAAAATACCCTATATTCTCTTCATTTGTTGCATAGCTCATCAAGTTTCCCTATATGTTCTCTAACTAATCACGATTGCATGGAAAGAAGTTATAATTACTCATTAAACTCTCAACTATTGGAGCCTCCTCAAACTTTCCCATAGGATGTGGAAAATGCTTAGAAATGATTAAATTCCCTAATAGGGTGTGGGAGATCTTTTAGGAAACATTTGACACTAATTTGATCCATTGAATTCTTCTTCACCTTGCAATACCCCTATCATACCTAAATCTACTACATTCATGTCCTTGTTAGCTAGCATGTAGGTGATATAGTATAGTCCATGAATTTTTATGTCTTCTTTTTTCATTTTTCTATACAGTCCTCTTTTATCTCACTACTATGTCCTCACATAAAAAGAAAAGAAAAACATTACTTCTTTTTCTCATCTAAGGCCCCTAAGGTTTTAAACCCCTTAGATGCAAGGATTCAAAGCACATCAAACATGTGGTACAAATGACTAAATCCCAAGGACGATTTGTAGCAATGAAAGAGTTTGGAAAGGTAGAGAGAGCTACACTGGTGACTCAAGAGAAACTTCAGCTTTCAAAAACAAAGCCAATTAGGCTAGCGGACATGTGGATCAGGACAACATTTGGTGGAAGAGGAAGAAAGATGACTAGAACTCTGGAGGCCCACCATACTGGATTTTGATATTCAACCATGAGAGCAGAAGAGAGAGTTGATATCATGTATCAAAACATTAAGCATGCATTCTTCGACCAATGGATAAAGGAGATGATTACTTTTCTTCATTTTCATTTGCATAACCATATCAGTAGGAACCATACGAGGAATAAAAAAGGATGTCGAGTTTTATGTGGAGGTAATGGATGTGGTCAAACTTTTAGGAGGGCAAGAAGGTCAATGTATGATCTTGATGAATGATAGAAGAGGGGTTAGCCCGGTCAAACCCGAGGGGCACCCTAGTCATGAGTAGGGACCTATAGGTGGAATTGAGGTGAAGCAAAGCACCAGGAGGTCTTACAAGGAAAGGCCTAGAGCAGGTACATACAAGGAAAGGCTCCTGCACTTTGCTCTTATCTTCCTCTATTTGGAGCCTCTTGAGGTCCTCTACGGTTATGTCCACCCCTCTTGTAGATGTTTCACCTCCATGCTCTATGAGTTTTGACTCTCCTTGGTTTCTTTGGTCATTGCCTCTACCTTGGTAGCCACCATATTTGCATCCTCTTTGATCATCTTCCTTTGCCTTTGCCCTTTAGAAGTCGATCTTGCTTCCTCTTACTCCTCTCTTCAATGTTAATGCCAATTGATAACATTGGTGCATTATTTTGGGGCTCAAGAGAACCATCTCCTCTTAGATATTCCACTTCAAACCATTGAAGTCCCTTGCCACCTTGATACTTTTCATCCTGTGACGGTGGACCTCATGCAAAGTCTTTGAAACTCCTCATTATAGGAACTCATCTCCTGATCTCTTTGCCTCAAACTCTGTCTCCTCTTATGCAACTGAATTTCATAGTCTTTAGGTAGGTATGCTTCTTTCACCTTGGCAACCATTCCCTTCCAAGTAGAGATAGGTTGCTTGCCTTCCTTCTCCCTCTCTATCTAAATGAATTTCCACCAAGTTAAGGTAGAACCTCTTAGTCTTGATTTAGCCACCTTTACCTTTTGTGCTTCAGTGACTCCATCACACTCGAAATGGTTTCCATTCCCTATCAATCCATAGCTTCAAATCAGCCTCCATCTTTCCACTAAACAATGGTACTCCTTCAAGTGTTTTTCCACTCAAAGCCTTCAATGCTTTCAAGAAGGGATCCTCCTTCAATATAGGGTTAGGTTCAGGGATTCTATCCTCTTTTGCAACCTCTTCTTCTTTTGCTATTCTTCCATCAAACCGCATAACATTCAGTGCTTGCTCAAGTTGGTCTAACTTTTCTCTCAATACCATATTGTCTTCGTCTATTTCTTCAACCCTCTTGGCCAACTCGGCATTTGTCACCATGATGCTAGAACCACTAGACTCTTTCTCTGACATACAAGATCAATCCCAAATCTTTTTCTTACTCTAATACCAATCTGATAGGGAGAGGGGTTGGAGGAATCAATCACTGATTTCTGCTCTAGGCCTTTCCTTGTAAGACCTCCTTGGTGCTTTGCTTCACCAATCTAACCTATAGGTCCCTACTCATGACTAGGTGCCCCTGGTTTGTTTGACCAACCCCTCTTCTATCACAAACTCCAACCACCAAGTCCACCTTGGTTCATTGCCACAGCTCTTCCTTAGCCTTTACACTATACTAAAGACCAATCTTCCTCAACACTCCATCAACTCTTGCAGGGGTAGTGATAAGTCTTAAAAGGCTTCAAACTATCCTCCAAAGGTGTTTGAACAACCTCCAAGACTTCAACTTCCATGGCTCATACTTGTCCTTTAGCTAGGGTTTGAAAGGCTAGTAGCCCTTGAGCCCCTATTAGGTCTCCTTCACCTACAAAACAGGTTAGAAATCACAAATCTCAAAAGGACTTCCCACTCTTTTTCCAAGGTTCTTGGTTCACATGGACAACACTCAAATATTCTTGAGGTCTCAGCCTTCCACTGTCCGTACAAAGCTCAAACATGAAATGGAGCAAAAACTAGGGTTTTAAGCCTTCACTTGATAGTTAGCAAACTTCCACTTTGTTTACACACCAAATGGAAAGATGGAGCCTCCTCCTTCATGTAGTAACAAGGTAACACATGATGTTCACTATCCATTTCCTTTAGATGCAAGGATTCAAAGCACATCAACCATGTGGCTTAATTTATATCATAAGTTGTACCATGATGTTCACTATGCATTCCTCTACTCTTTCAATTGTCAAATGTGCCACTGACTTGTCATTGATCACCATCATATTCTCCTTTTCATGATTATTTTCTCTATCATCTTTGGTATAAACACTTGAATATTATATTTAACTCAAGTGAGGAAACTTAAAAATCATAATGATAGGCCAAAGAAAGAATATTCAATCTTTTCATGGTAAAAGGAGACCTCAATTTAATCATTGTCATCCTCAAAAGGTTAATTCCATTGTCAAACATTTATTGCATATCTTAAACTATGACAAGCGTTTAATAAGGGTTTTGAAGAATAGGCCCTTGAAAAGTTAGCTCCATCATTTTTATTGTCGTTGTATCTTTATTTAGCTCTTACTCCATTCCTTACAACAGTGATACTTGGATTTGTCATACTTAACTCAGTTGGCTACTATCAAAGCGCCTTTTGACTTGATCATCTCTTCTTCTCATATTGGTTGTCATATTTTACATTGTGTTTTGACGCTTTTTCA
>VDFB02125327.1:0-15171 GCA_007258455.2 Sequoia sempervirens | reverse complement strand
AAAAAGTTATAATTTATAAGTAGAATATGAGGAAAACACTTCCAACTCTCTTAGTATTTTGATTCCATTTTCAAAAGTTGAACCATCACCTTCTAATGATAATGATGATGATTGTATTCATTTGATTTTACACCTAATTTTTGTGGGGAGACTAAAATATCACCATAAAAGATTTAAGAGTTCAATTGTGTAGCATCAAAAACTAGTGATGATCAAAGTAGTGCTTCCTCTTAAAATAAATGCTTTGGTCATGATTAAGGTTTTGTGCGAACCCCAATCCGAATACTTGCAAAACAAAGAGAATAAACACATTAGTTAATCAATTGCAAGCATGAACAATGATTCCCCATGAAATCCATTTGTAAACTTCAAATTAGGAAAGAAAACAAGGAAGAACACAATAAAACAAGAAAATATAGATTCAATCCTAATTAGAAAAGCAAACACATGATCCCTTGGGGGAATTGGTGCCAATTTGATGTGAAAATTGGTCCTTTCCCAATTCCTAAGATGAAAACTTGATATGTTGATGATGATTGATCCACTTTGATGATGAAGGATGAGAGCTCCACGCCAAAATCTGCAAAAAACCTAGCTAATAACTCAATGGTGATGGATGAAAATGGCTAAATATTTTAGCATAATAACTTTGCATAATTTGTGGATGATCAAATGAGGAGATGAGCTCTTTATTTATAGAATTCCAAGATGGATGAATGTCCAAAATAGAGCAATGTGGGACTAACATTCATCCAATGGCAAGATGCCACTTGTCAACCTGTGAATGGAAGAAGCTTGAGCACATTTTGATCAATGTGCAAGTTTAAAATTTGAATTTGATGAAATGACATGTTTAGGGGGGATGAAAGATGAGTTAAATGCCAAGTGGGATACATGTAAGAGACAATGTAAGAGCTTTAAATGCTTTGTTGGATGGACAAGTCAATTTGGGGAGAGATTTCAAATTTGAGGAATATTCCCACTTGGATGCCTTTTGATTTAAAAATAGTATCATAAAACAATTTAATTAATTTTCAGCAAGCTAAAAATCTAGAGGATTTGAGGATTATAGATTAAATTAACCAGGATTTGACACCTATGAGATTTAGCTGATTTGACCATTTGATTTAGATTTTAGGATTGAAATAAATCAAAAATAGATGAAAATGATTAAGACTTAATTAAATAAATATTTTGATTTATTTAACCAAAAGGGTGATGTTAGATTAAATTAGATAAATGCTTGATTTATTTAATTTAATTAGATGAACTTTAGAAATTTAATCAAATAATATGGATTATTTAATTAAATAAAGATAGGAAGATGAAATGACCAAGCTAATTACACAGAGACAATGATTTAATTAAATCGAGGAATTTATTTAATTAAAAGGGGAATTATGATGACATTAATCAAATAAGGCCATTCGATTAAATGGTTAGACAGAGGGATAATCATACCGAAACGATATTAGTAGATTTGACTGGCGGCCATCAATCTATATATTTATGTCTTACATTTTTCCTTTGGAAGCAAAGGCACTTGTTAAGTGCTGGTTCAAAGAATAATTCCTGCCATGATCAAAAGTCAAAATTTTGATCTTTTTTCTTTTTTCGATGCCCCATTGCTGCCTCTGGCAAAGGAAAGAATGGCGCTGGTATAATGCCCTCAAGAGATTAGCGAAGAGGTTTGATTTGAGGGTCGATCTTCTCAACACAGAGGTTCAAGATCACCAAATCAAATATTTGATGTAGACAGATTTGATGATGTAGACAGTCATCAACCATGGCTAGCCTCATGCCTATTTTGATATATTACACCCACTTGATCCTAATTTGTACCATGATAGTGACATTATTGATGATGAGATGATTATGATGTTTATATGTAATGGATAATATGATGATGCATGGATGATATGGATGCACATGATATGATATGATGATGCTTTTGTGATTATGTGTATGGGTGATAGATGTATGGTTCATGAAATTCTTAGAATAACTAATCTATATTATGCACGATGGGGATGAATGGCCGTGGTATGATTAATGCTTCTATATGGTATGATATGTAATATGCACGAAAGCTGCAGCTTGTGGATAAGGTGGATGTACTATTGATGATTTGCGATTAATCACGGTACCCATGTTAGCCAAAAGAAAGAGATAGAAGAAAAATAAGAGATTCCAGCTACATACGAGATGATGATGATGATGATTAATTTCTGCCGGAGTTGATTTCGTACAATTACCTTGTTTGATAACACAATCGACATTGAAAATATACGCATCCATATCACACTTTGACCCTGGTTAACATCGCTTCTTCCTAAATCATCCCTCGCCTAACTGCTTAATCAAATTCTCGTATCCGTATTAAATTCATCAATATTCATCTCTTAATTAAATAAATTATTTTTTCTAATTAAGTCACTTTCCCTTGCTAATTAAATCAATTCATCTGATCTAATTATCCCTATTTAATTAAATAATCAATTTATTTGATTAAATCTCTAAAGTCTATCTGTTAAATTAAATAAATTAAAAATTTATTTGATTTAATCTAACACTATCCCTTTTAATTAAATAAATCAAAATCTTTATTTAATTAGCCTCTTATCATATTCCTCTCTTTTTTATTTAAATTAATCCAAAAATCTAAATCAAATTGTCAAATCAACTAAATATCCCCTTAAATTAATCAAATCTTGATTAATTTTGGAATCCAACCATTCAAATCTCAGCTTTTCGCAACTTGCACACCATTAAATCATTTATTTGATTTAATAATTCCCTATTCAAAAAGGCATCAAAGATGGAATATTCAAATCAAATCTCCCACAAAAAGCGACTTGTCCATCCAACAAAGCATTTAAAGCTCTTACATTGTCTCTTACATGTCTCCCACTTGGCATTTAACTCATCTTTTCATCCCCTAAAACATGCCATCTCATCAAATTCAAATTTCAAAACTTGGGTACATGGATCAAAATCCTGTCAGTCTCTATCCCTCCCACATGTTGACAAGTGTATCATATCATCATTGGTTGAATCTTGTCCCACGCTGATCAAATTTGGACATCTCTTCAACTTATTTCACCTATAAATAAAGAGCTATATCCTTATTTCATCATCCATCTCAAGAAAAAGTTACCATGCTAAAAATAATATTCTTAGCAACCTTTCATCCATCCTATTGAATCATAGCCAGGTTTTTTGCAGATTTAGCTGGAGCATTCATCAATCTCATCAAAAGGGGTTCGCAATCTTCATTAAATCATCGCATTGAGTTGGGAAATAATTTCATCAAATTGGCACCTCAACTCTCAAGAGATCAAGAATTTCATTGTTTACATGACTAATCTCTTTTGTTGATTTATCATTGTATTGCTTTCATTTTCCTATTTAGAGCATTGATAAATGGATTTCTTGAGGAACTTAGATTCTAACTTGCATTTCAATCTTCTAATGTGTTTGTTTGTTGTGTTTTGTAGGTATTAGGACCATGGTTCACATATTGGCGCTAGAAGGAGGGCTGATCAACAAATTATAACAGATTTTTTTTAAAAAAATCGCCGTTTTTTACAGTTCTGTTCATAAATCTACATTTTAGCGCCCGTGATCATTGTTATAGCACTTTTGATCATTGTTGTAGCACCCATAATCACTGTTATAGCGCCCATAATCACTGTTATAGCGCTATTGATCATTATTTTAGCACCCTTGATCATTTTTGTAGCATCCATGATCATTCCTGCAGCGCCGATGATCATTCTTTTAGCGCCCATGATCACTGTTTTAGCGCCCATGAGTCAGTTTTAAAATGACCATATCTTGGTCATACGAAGGTCTTTTTTGATGCTTTTTTTTTTGAAATAGGGTAGAATTTCGTAAGATATCCAATGGTGTAGTTGTTTCTTAACTATTAATGAGTTAAAATTTTCAAATTTTCATCTAAAGTAAAAACACATGATAACTTGGCTAAGTTTTAGGGTGTTTTGGTAAATGATTCATCTAACCCCTATATCCTTTTGTTTTTTTTTTTTTATCTCATCTAACATTTTGATCACTTTTTCAGGTTGGAAATTGAAATCAAAAGAAAGAGGAGCATGGGGATGATATTTTTTCTAATCAAAGTGTTTTTTAACACTTAAATGTTTGTTTAACACTTCTTCAAAGAATTTGTCATCCTTTTCTTTCTTTAGGACACTAGCTTTCATTTGGTTTTAAAAAGGATTCTTTTTGTTTATTTTTTGCAAAAGGTTTAAAAAGAACCTTAGGATCAACAACTTACTAGATTTCGTTTATGGAATAAACAATTGAACAAATGTCTTTTCACTTGTGATTTGGTGCTCTAAAATGAACTCACACATTGCTTTGAGGGTTTAAAAAGAACAAGTGTAGTTTTATTTGTTTGTGAGGGCTTACTTAGACTAAAGCCATTGGAAAAGGATGTATGCACTTCTCTTGCGCTTTATAGTGATCTTGAGAATCAAAAGGTCTTTTCCATGACTTTGGGTTGAGATAAAACAATCACCTCCACACTTCGATTTGGGTTTAAAATTGAAAAAACTATTGTGCGAGTTTGAGTGGGGGCTTTGTTGCATATATTCTCTCTCCTTGTTGCCTACGATGATTGATCAAGTTACGAATATTGTTCTTCATTCGTTTTTGTTTATCCTAGAGGGCCTGCCTTGGGGAAAAAGTACTCACCCAAGGGAATGACTCAACCCGTAACACTCTAAAGCCAAGAGTATTTTCAGCCAGGCTATAAATGTGGATATTGGAAGAAACACCAATATCACACGGTTGACTCTGACAAGATGGATCCGAAAGGGGACTCTTGCCACGTTGGGTCAACTCCTACGAATGGAAAGTCCTTACTAGAACCCATGTGCTAGAATTTTCCAAAATCCTTTATCTATTTGTTGGTGCAAGAACGGTCGTTCTGAAGCCACCCCACACTTTTACGGTCTTCTAGTAGAGATGGAAAGCATGCCATGGGAGTTTCATGGGTGTTGATGCTTGGCTGCCCCGATTGACATTAATGAGCCGTGGAGGGGAGCCAGTGGGGTCAAGCATCTAACCATCCGCTAGAGATAAGTGTAGCTAGACTTGTTCAATTGGAAATCCAACAAATATTGTCTTACACATCCATAGGATTGTACTTATTCTTGGGTTACAAAATGCATTGCTTGATCAAAAACATCATGGAAACAAACACTTAACACTATCATTCAAATTTCAAACCCTTTTGAAGACAAATGCCATTGACTCAATCCATATGTTATTGCTTTCCCTTGGGATTCACATCCTTAGAGGTTTCTAAGCATTGGATTAAATCTCAATTTGTCTTCTTAAGTAAACAATATGAAAACCCCTTGCCTTAAGTTCATTCAATTTCCACATAACATATCTTGTGGGGTTTGAAGAAGTTAGGACATTGGACATTTAGTTTGAAAATCTAATCAAGAAAGTGTTTGTGGTAAAATAAATTCACTAATCAAGATGAAATCAATTGAACCCAACACATGTGCTTGTGTATCTTTTGTCTTATGGTCTTTTGAGCAAACATTGATCTTTTGGTTTGAAGGGAAAAGCATGTTCTTCAAAACCTTGGCCTTGTAAACAAGTCCTTCTTAGGTTCATTTAGGATCAAAATCAAACACTTCATCCATCCAAACATTTATCAAAATCCATCCATCCAAACAACTTTAGAGCTTTTAAAACATCATTCTAGACTTGGGTAAATCATCCTCAAAACCAAATCAAAGTCAATTGTTTAATTAGGTGTGCGGGAATGCATCTTTTCTCATACATTTAATTAAATCAACCATCCTTTGAAAAAGTTCATCCTAAGATCACATCCAACATCTTAGGCTTTACAAGTTCATCATCCACATCAAATAATCAAAATCAAAATCCCTAAGTCTAGCATTGATCCAAAGTCCTTAACGTTCAACACTCACATCATTCACCTTTCATCCTTCATCTCGTCATTGATCCTAAGAACCTTAGAAATCACTTTTGCAACAAGGTCAAAACACAAGAAGAACATGGAATATAAAATTGATCCATACATCTTGGGTAATCCAAATCAATTGAATCTTCAAAGCCTTACAATGCCTATCAATTATCAAAGTCCATGCATGGGATCATTGCCTTCAACGAATGTCAATGGTACAACAAGTGTGAGTATGCCCAAGTCAAAGTTTGGAACACATTTCCCAATGATAGATCTAAGTCCAAACCTACAAGTCTATCAATCAAACAATCAATGCATGAACCTTGAAATGAACAATGTCATCCCACTAAATCCCTACATACCAAAGGAGAATGTACCAAGTACAAGTTTTCAAAACATGAATCCTAACTCAAAAAACTTTGGAAAAATGATTCCCAATACCAACAATGTTCATCCTATCATGCCAAATCTGAACATCGTCCCAAATCAGAACATTATCCAAAGTCAATTTTCCCATTGTCCCATTCAAAAACCGCAAGTAGGCATCCCAAATTTGCTTAAACAAGAGCCTAATCAACTATATCAAGGGATTCAAGATCAAAATCAAGAACAAATTTGGCGAGATCAAATTGCTGCACTTTCCAAAATAGTTGAGGCATTGCGCTAAGGGAAATCTCCACCACCATTACAAACATCATTCCTTGGTTTAGGGCTTCCCCCTTTACCTAGCACCAATCAATCCACCCAAATCAATCCACCTAACGTCAATCAAACCATCACATAAAATCCCTCGAATATACCATTGACATCGCACCGATAGATGGTATCTAATCAAACAACAACATTGATCCCAAATCAAAACAGGGTCTCCCAAGGGCCTATCACCTTGGTCATTCCAACCATTCCTATAACCTCAATCACTCCAACCACCACTATCATGCCCATCACATCTCAAACACTCACTATCGCTCCAAGTGTATCTCAATCACTTGTCACTACATCCAACATGATTCCAAATACACCACTACTACCACCAAAACCAAGTGCAATAAGTCAATATCGTAACATCACACTAAAAGCACATCAAGCCTACCAACAAACACTTCAACAACATAAGGTGGATCCACAAGCCACTCAAGCTACCCGACAAACACAAGCACAAACACAAAAAATGACAACTATTGAGAACAAGGATCAAGATGAATCCATCACTAAGCACCTTCAAGCTATGTCTACTTCATCCAATGATCAAATCGACATATGTCAAGAGTCACTTTTGAATCATGATCAAAATCCACAAACAATACTTGACAATGAGCCAATTCAAGAAATATCAACATCACTTGACTCTATGGTCGAAAACATTCACAATCTCTCCACTCCAATTGTCAAAAACAATGATCAAAACCTCTCCATCAAGGAGCACACTGAGGATGTATCTACACAATCCAATGATCAACTCACCATACATCAAGAGCCACTTTTTAGTGATCTCTTTCAAGGAGTGTTAGGATTATTTGATCCAATTGACATAATGCATGATCCATTGACCAATGATCATATTGAAAATGTCTCTACATTGCCTTATGAGTTAGAGGATATATCTCAAACATTTATGCCAAAACATGATCAAAATATTTCACCAAAGTCTAGCAATGGTCCTTTCCAAGACATGTTGACCCCCTTCGGCCTCATGGTTACAAATACTAAAGGAATATTCAAATCAACACTTGATCCAAGTCCATTCAAATATCAAGAGGATATTGAGCCATTTCCCATCCAAGAACCCTTTGTAAGCAATCCATCCTTTGAAACTGACCCATGTCAGAAACTTGATCCAAAGCATGTCAAAAGCAACCCCAAAGTCATTCAAGATCAAGAATTTGTATCTTCAAGATACTACAATAATCTAATGGATACTCTCTTATCTATGCAAGATGATCATATCCATGTAGCACATACTCCTCCACCTACCCATGAGATGCTTTCTATGGATGGACACGTAGATGATCTTCAACTAGAACAAGATTGTGCTACACAAAAAGAGTAGATTCTTAACTCCTACAATCAAATGGAGTTGTCAACATCAGGATCAAATATGTCCCAAATTCAAATTGAGGACATCATGAATAAAGATATCGAACATTATCCACTCAAGGAAGCAAATCAGATAGAACAAGATATTTCAGAGTCAACAGAGCATCCAATCGAAATAACATCATCTACAATGGTCATTTGTCAGAGCATGTTTATTGAACAAGATATCTCAAAACAAGTAGAATCAAGGAATGAAGGTGCTACTACCACCATACTAGGGGCAACTTCATCTCAAGCAAACATCAACATAGGGAGCAAGAAGAATCCTTATGATGAAACCATTTCCAATACTACAACCAGCCAATCCATGAATCTTCATCCACCCATCACCCCATCCACGAAGTGGGACCAACGTCAAAAGGAAGATTTGAATCAAAATACGCAGAACATTATCAAAGAAAAAGAAGCTGAGAAGCATAATGGACAAATCAAATACAAATGGATACCAAAGAATACAAAGAAAGATCATCCCTATAAAACTCCATCAGTCAAAGAAACTGTGGGGCAAAATAAAAATAGGAAAAGTATCCATCAAATATGTCCACAAAAGCAAAAGCATGCTTTTCAAGCGACGTACAAAGTGTATCAAGCAGTTGGTCCTAATTCCACACACACTTCCGTATCCACCCATCATTGCTCATCTTCCCAAGTTTGGAGAGTCAAAGGTTTCAAACTGTCAACCAATCCATCTCTTATCCCTAAATGCACTCCATCCACACCTCCACGCATAATATCCAATTCTTACATTGACCATGTATTGGCAGTGACCCTTCATCATAAGGATTTCATAGGAACTCTATTGCGATGTGTGCACAGAGACAGAGTTAACCCTGGTATCAATGAAGTAGATCAAGAATCCCAAAAGTTGCATTCAAGTGCACATATCTTAGCAAAGCAGCTCCTTCAGGAAGGATATCAATGGCACATCATGACAGGGGCATCTACATCAACAACACCTCATGATTCAGCATGAGCTTAAAATCTTTCAAAAAAATAAAATAAAAATAAAAAAAGCAAAAAATCCAAAAAAAATCAAAAAAAGATTGAAAATAGTAAAGATAAAAATCGTCCTCTAGTGAAAACCGCATGGGCGACACTTTGGGCAAGACCATGATGAAAACTTGGAAAACATGCATCATGAGTAGAATCGAGCATCTATGTGTGCCAGTTCAGGTGAAAGCATCTCATCCCATCCGTAATAAATTGAGAATTCCATCCATCCTATCCATAATAAATTCGTTCATCCATGAACCATTGAACCAATCCATCTTTATCCCTCAGCATCCATCATCCAAGTCATCTTGATCTTGATGAAAATTTGGGGCACACTTTACACTTGCTTATGGTAAACATCTTGATATGGGTTGTTTTCATTGATCCCATCCTTCCCCAGCATTATCTAAAGACATGAAGCATTATCCAAATTAGCATTCTTTATCCAAACACCTTATCTTATCACAAGATAATCCTTGGAATCCTTTGTGTATCCATCCATCCATACACCTATCTGAGCATCCCTCTATGAAATTCCATACATTGCTAGAAACTGGGGGAAAATTTTTACATCTTGCTTTGGGAATAAATCTTGATCTATATCCTCCAACTTATGTGGCGATATGAACATTAGAAAACATGAAACCAAATTGGTCAAAGCATTTGTGATCTAGAATCCGAATCACTAGCCCATGGCATATTTTGACAAGAACATGTTCATTATCAAAGCTTCATCTTTCATTGAACATCAATCCAAACAATCACTATCAGTCACATCTAAGTTGCACTTCAATGTCACATCAAATCATTCGAACAACTTTTTGTTCCAAATCAAGATTCATCAATCATGATCAATCAAATCTAATCAAAAAATCATCACCTCGGGATATCCTTGTGTTGCCTAACACTATCCTTGCATTGTTGTGCATCCTCAACAATGTTATCATCATCAATCTTGATCAATCAAATCCTTGCATTGTTGTGCATCCTCAACAATGTTATCGTCATCAATCCAATTGACATCTCAATCCTTGTGTTGCTTAAACACTATCTTAGCATTGTTGTATATCCTCAGCATTGTTATCATCATCATCAATCCATCGATTCAATCAATCAACCTTAGCTTGGTTTTCAACAAAATCCCAAACAGAACACTGATATCATCACACATATCCATATCCAAATCGTCAAAACATGCAAAAAATCCAAAAACACTCATAAAATCAAGAAAAACGTCAAAAACATTGGAATCCAAACTACGTCGTCTTTGAGCTTAAACATAGGCAAGGCTAATCTTTGATCAGCCCCCAAGACATCAAAATCCAAAAACATTGATAAAATCTTAGAAAATCCCAAAACATCACAAAATCCAAAAAAAAGCCTCAAAACATTCCAAAAATGTCAAAAACATCCAAATATTTGAAAAAATACATCCATCTCATCTTGCTTGCACCTGCAATAATCAATCATCCATAATAAACTGATCGTCATTTTCATCCTTTGGCAAAACAAACAGAAACAATCACAACAATTGGCAAAAGCAAGCTTCAATCATAAAATCAAACTCTTGATCAATCGCAAACATGTCAGTCAACTTTATATCAATAGCCTATCAATCAACTTATTAAAACCATCATCATCCTATACAATGCATATCCTAGGATATATCGTTCCAACAATAGGCATCATTTTGGATATCACTTTGGATTCTTATCCTATCAAAACATATCCCTCTGGCTGAAGGTATGAAGAACATTGGCTTGTTTGCGTACTTGATCTTTTCTTTTGATTTATCTTATTGCGCTCATTCCAAGGACATCTCGATGATATCCCAAAATAGAGGATTTAGAGAAATAGGAATGGGGCAACAATCATTATTCTTTTGTCTGTTGTGCTTGTTGGATGTTCTTGTAAAATAACTTGGTGAATACTTGCTTTGGTAGGTACATCCTAGCAAGGTTTCCGTATGTCAAGTGTGAACAAGAATACTCCTATCTGCTTGTCGAGTCAAAGTCCATCGCACTAGGTACAACGCCATCTTGGTTCTTTATACCCTGATGCATCGTGCCTATGTGTGTTATCAAATATAAGGTAATTGGCCCTTTGAAAATCCCAACTACTCGGCAAGTAATCATCATCATCATCATCATCATCTCATGTCTTGTTGGAATCTCTTGTTTTCTTCTATCTCTTGTTTTTCGTGCTAACATGGTACCATGACAGTTAATCATAAATCATCACCATTGCATCCATCTTGCATCCACAAACCATCAACATACTACATAATGCATATAATACCATATAGAAAACATTAATCATACCACATGCATTCATCCCCATCATTGCATAATATAGATTGGTTATTCTAGGCATCTCATAAACCATACATCTATCACCCATATGCATAATCATAAAAGCATCATCATATCAAATCATGTGCATCCATCATATCACCCAAACATCATAATCATCTTATTTATATCATCAATAATGTAACTGTCATGCTACAAATCAGGATCAAGTGTGTGTAATATATCAAAATAGGCATGAGACTACCCATGGTTGATGATTGTCTACATCATCAAATTTGTCTACATCAAACACATGAGTTGATGATCTTGAACCTCTTTGTCGAGAGATCAACCCTCAAATCAAACCTCTTCGCCCGATCTCTCGAGGGGGCAGTATACCAGCACCAGCATAATTCTTCTTGCTAGGGCAACAATGGGGCATCATAAAATCAAAGAATTTTGAACTTTGATCTCAACAAGATTATTCTTTGAACCAACGCAACAAGTGCATCGCTTCAAAGAGGGGAAAAATGTAGACATTGAAAATATACAGATTGATATCACACTTTGATCTACTAACATCATTTCTTCCTAAATCATCCCTCAGTCTAACTGTTTAATCAAATTCCCTTATCTGATTAAATTCATCAATATTCGTCTCTTAATTAAATAAATTATTTTGTCTAATTAAGTCAATTTCCCTTGTTAATTAAATCAATTCATCTGATCTAATTATCCCTATTTAATTAAATAATCAATTTATTTGATTAAATCTCTAAAGTCTATCCGCTAAATTAAATAAATTAAAACCTTATCATATCTCTTTATTTAATTAGCCTCTTACCTCTCTTTTTATTTAAATTAATCCAAAAATCTAAATCAAATTGTCAAATCAAATTTAAATATCCCCTTAAATTAATCAAACTTCCACTAATTTAATCCTAATCACTCAAATCCTCTAGATTTTGCAACTTGCACAATTAAATCATTTATTTGATTTAATACTCCCTATTTCATTCAAAGGCATCAAAGATGGAATATTCTCAAATTTGAAATCTCCCCCCAAAAGGACTTGTCCATCCAACAAAGCATTTAAAGCTCTTACATTGTCTCTTACATGTCTCCCACTTGGCATTTAACTCATCTTTCATCCCCCCTAAACATGCCATCTCATCAAATTCAAATTTCAAACTTGCACATGGAGCAAAACTTGCTCAACCTTCATCCTCTCACATGTTGACAAGTGGCATCATATCATTGGTTGAATCTTTGTCCCACATTGATCAAATTTGGACATCTCTTCAACTTATCAATCTATAAATAAATAGCTTATATCCTTATTTCATCATCCACATCTCAAACAAAGTTACCATGCTAAAATGCTTAGCAATTCTCATCCATCTCATTGAATCATAGCTAGGTTTTTTGCAGATTTTAGCTTGGAGCATTCATCAATCTTCATCAAAGTGGATCACAATCTTCATCAAATCATCAAAGCTAGCATTGGAGTTGGGAAAGGGCCAATTTTCACATCAACTTGGCACCAACTCCCTCAAGAGATCAAGAATTTACATTGCTTTCATATGATTTAATCTCTTTTGTTGATTTCTCATTGTATTGCTTTCATTTTCCTATTTAGAGCATTGATAAATGGATTTCTTGAGGAATCATGTTTCTAACTTGCATTTCAATCTTCTAATGTGTTTGTTTGTTGTATTTTGCAGGTATTAGGATCATGGTTCACACATACGTAGGCACAATGCATTAGGGTATAAAGAACAAGGATGGTGTTGTACCTAATGCAGTGGAATTTGACTCGACAAACATATAGGATTATTCTTGTTCACACTTGACATACAAAAACCTGGCTAGGACATACCTAACAAAGCAACTATTTGCCAAGTTATATTACAAGAACGTCCAACAAGCATAATAGATAAAAAGATAATGATCGTTGCCCCATTCCTATCGAGCTCTAAATCCCTTCGTTGGGGACATCATTGAGAGGTCCTTGGAATGAGCACAATAAGATAAACCAAAAGAAAAGATCAAGAACACAAACAAGCCAATGTTCTTCATACCTTTAGCCAAAGGGATGTGTTTTGATAGGATAAGAATCCAAGGTGATATCTAAAATGATGCCCATTGTTGGAATGATATATCCTAGGAAATGCATTGTATAGGATGATGATGGTTTGATAAGTTGATTGATAGGTTGTTGATATAAGGTTGACTGACATGTTTGAAAATGATCAAGAGTTTGATTTTGCGATTAACAGTTTGTTGCTTCGATTTTGATTTTGTGTTTGAAGTTTGCTTTTTTTTTGCTGATTGTTGTGGTTGTTTCTATTTGTTTTTCCAAAGGATGAAGGTGATGATCAATTTATTATGGATGATTGATTATTTCGAGTGAAAGCGAGATGAGATAGATGGATTTTTTCAAATATTTAGATTTTTTTTTACTTTTTTGGAATGTTTTGAGGCTGTTTTGGTATTTTTAAAATTTTGCAAATGTTTGATTTTTGCATTTTGATGTTTTGGGTTTTCCGAGATTTTATGAATGTTTTGGATTTTGTGTTTTTGATTTTTTTGATTTTGAAGTTTTTGAATGTTTTTCAATTTTGATGTTTTTTTGAATTTTTTGGATTTTGATGTCTCGGGGGCTAATCAAAGATTAGCCTTGCCAACGTTTAAGCTCAGAGATGTAGTTTAGATATCATGTTTTTGATGATTTTTGTTTTATAGATGTTTTTGGATTTTGTTATGTTTTGGATGTTTTTGGATTTTTGCATGATTTTGATGATTTGGATATGGATGTGTGATGATATCAGTGGTTTGTTTGGGATTTTTTTGAAAACCAAGCTAAGGTTGATTAATCAAATCGATGGATTGATTATGATAACATTGTTGAGGATGCACAACAATGTAAGGATAGTGTTAAGCAACACGAGGATTAGGATGGATATCCCAAGATGATGAGGGATTGATGATGATAACATTGTTGAGGATGCACAACAATGCAAGGATAGTGTTAAGCAACACAATGATGGGGAAGGATATCCCAAGATGATGCAGGATTGATTGGATTTGATTGATTAGGATTGATGAAGCTTGGTTTGGAACAAAATATGTTTTGGATGATTTGATGTGATGTTGAAGCACACATTAGATGCAACTAATAGTGATTGTTTGGATTGATGTTTGATGAAAGATGAAGATTGATAAGGAATGTCTTCTTGTCAAAATATTCCATGGGCTAGTGATTTGGATTTTTTTCTCACAAGTGGTGGACCAATTTTATTTCACATTTTCCAATGTTCGGATCACCACATAATTTGGAGGATATAGATCAAGATTTATTCCCGAAGCAAGATGTAAAAATCTGCCCCTAGTGTCTAGTAATGTATGGAATGTGATGTGTGGATGCTTAGATAGGTGTATGGATTGAGGGATATGATTTATCTTGTGATAAGATAAGGTGTTCAGATAAAGAATGCTCATTTGGATAATGCTTCATGGCTCAGATAATGCTGGGTAGGATAGGATCAATGAAAATGACCCATGTCAAGTTGTTTACTATAAGCAAGCATAAAGTGCGCACCAAACTTTTACCAAGATCAAGATAATTTGGACTATGGATGCAGATGGATAAAGATGGATTGGATAAATGGTTAATGGATGAATGGATTTATTATGGATGAGATGGATGGAATGCTGGATTTATTATGGATGGGATAAGATGCTTTCACCTGAACTAGCGCACATAGATGCTCGATTCTACACATGATGCCTTTTTTCCAAGTTTTCATCATGGTACCTACC
>VDFB02125326.1:0-64953 GCA_007258455.2 Sequoia sempervirens | reverse complement strand
AAAGATTAAAATAAATTTGTGAAGATAGTGAGGGAAAATATTACTTATCATACTCTAAAAATTAGATGGATAATTAGTTAATCCAATGACCAAGGATTCAAAGTGAACTTCATGCATTTGGAAAGTTGTTTTGAGTATATCCTCCTACTCCAATTGGATTTGATGATATCCAAATTGAAAATATATCTTGGTAAAAAAATTTCCCCAGAAATCTCACCCAAAAAATTATCAATGATTAAAATAGGTAACTGTTCCTTGATACTCAATTTATTCAATTCTTGAAAATTGGGGCATATTCACCATCCACCATAAATTTTAGTGAACATTGCTAGAGGGGAGGAATAATGAGGGGAGGAATAGGTAAAACTATTGGGTATAATGACACCTACATCTAGTATCTCCTTAACTATTCCATAATCTTTCACTCATGATATTAATAGATACAAACTAAATGAATAATTTTTGTTACAAATAAAACATTCACATGTTGCATTGCATACTCACATGCATAATGTGTCATTATATGGTATAATGAAACACGGGACACCCATTACTAATACACCAATCATGGTGGTACAAGTATAAGACTTCACTCAATCAAAGGTCAAGATCAACTTAACACACTACAAGGAGGTAGAGATTACTATATCTTAGATTATCAAGTCTAGGACCATGATTTCCATCACTCATCTAACCAAGAAAAATATGAGAGAAAAAAATCATCCTAACTTTTGAGAGGCTCAAATATCAAGAACATATGACCATAAAGTCAAAGACATGATAAATAAGACCTTATTACATAAATACAAAAGGTATGGTATGAGGAGATCAATATATCTGAAAATACCCAAACGATCACCTTAACTAAGATGCTAGGAATGCAAAGAAAACCACTAGGAATAATTCTTTCAAAAAATTCTAGGATTTTTCTGATGTCCAAAGGTTCTTGACTATCATCTACTTCTAGACATTCAAGGAATCTTTTCAACGCCAACTCACTTGGAGGAAAAATAATACTCCTATTTTATAGTCAAATTTTTCTTATGTCTTGTGCTTCTATCATAATTACAAATTTATTATCCAACAAACTTACCAAATCAACAATGCAAACTTTCTTAAGGGTTTTTTGACATTGAACTCAATTCTCCAAAAAAAGTATATGAATTTAGAGAAATTTGGAATTTATCTCACACATCCATAATTTTTTGGATCAAATATTTAAATATTTAAATTCTAACAAATGCATCATTTTGTGGATAAAAATTTAAACTATCATGTGCTATGACAACTAGAGAGATAGGGAAAACCAATAATTCACCTAACTCACTATATGTTAGTTGATTTAAAACTAGGCATGACTACCAACATCAAAGTGTTGTAACTCACAAGAGTATAAAATAGTATCCAAAATTGGGAATAGGAAAATCAAAGAATTCACAATACCTCATTAAATATCTGAAATAAAAAAATCTATTCACCCACACACATGTAATTAGAATCGTAACTAAGCTAGAGATACAACTACCACATAGGATAATTTTTTTTACCATTCATAACCTCATTTGTAAATAACATACATTAAATATACTTTATTTTTCATCATTTTCTAATAATAATAAACAAACTACTATTACAAATCATGTTCCTACCACATAGCTAAACATGAGAAAAATAATTCAAAATATCATGTGATTTTGACACCAACATTGAGACATGCCAAAAAATAAATATGAAGCACTCAAAACTTACATTTTTGGATCAAATTATAACTCATAGAAGTTAAAAATAATATTATATCTCTAAAATGAGTAAATCCAACATCCCAACTTATATATTATTTTTCAAATTACAAAAGATGGAAAGCTACAACGCCAAAACATGAAACTCCTTTTGTACACATTCCTTGGATTCTCCACATGATATATGGCTTACCAATGATGTTTAAACACCACACATCCATGTTGAATCCTTAGGATCAACCATATATATAATAGGAGATGACCAATCGGGTAACAAACATAAAAAAGAAAAGAATGAAGATATGGCTGCACACATGCCAATCAACACATAAGGTATGGAAACAACATACATACATGATGGTTCTTCCTGCCATCAACACACTATTATCAAAACATAAAATGATATTACATAAACAACCATGTATGATATTTTAAAAATTCCCATCACTACACATACAAGGTGTCTCTACACACATCAAATAGAAAATATGATGAACCAATTGGAAGAGGGTACTAGAGGTAAACCAATGAGTGCCATTAAAATAACACAGTTCCCATGTATAATGTTGAGTAGTATTCTTAATTATGATAGGGTACCCAATGAAATTCATTGATATCAAGGAATCATGACATGTTCTTTACAACCAAGTCCATAATCCTCATGAGGTATTCAAAGCATGGTGTAGTTAAACTTACTTAGACCCTTAATTAATCCCAATTCATGTTATGGTTATTTTTTTTTAAATATCACTTGAATATATCCATGGGTTCCTTTTAAAACCTAGAAAGCACTTTGAGGCTACTCCTTCATTAATCTAAACCTCGTTCCTAAGTTTCTAAAATCCCAACAATGTAATTTGGTTGTGGCACAAAAAATGCAAAAAATCATAACACTAGGTCCAATAACACATAATCACAAGTGTAACTATTTGATGGTTAGATTATCACTTTTAGAAAGGGGGACGATGGAAGCGTTGCTGGGCAGGAGCGAAAGGAGTTGCGTAGGTTTGAAATTTGAGGTTGGGGGCGATGAAGAAGATGGAGATGATGCAGATGAGGAGGGAGATGGGGACGAACATTTCTCTTGGCAGTGCAAGCCTTCTTCCTGTGTAGGGCCATGGCTATTTTGTTTATGGTGCATTCCTTTCTATAGCTCGAGGTGTGGTTGCGCATGCTGGCTGGCTCTATACCTTCAGCCATTTCCAGTGGGTCCTCTGGCTCTAGATTCTTTGGCCTCGCTAGTGTTTGAAGAGAAATTTTCTCCCTCTATGTGGGGATTTTGGGCTGCCCTTCATTGGTGTGTATAGACCTCTCTGAATGGGATTAGCTCCTTTGGAGCTCTCTCGTTGGGTTTGCTGAAAATGGAGCTCATCCCCTGGACTTATTTAAAGTTTATTTTGTGTTGGGGTTTGTTTCCTCAGTTTGCTATCGAGCTTCTTCTCTTGGATGAAATCAACTATTGGGTCTGTTGCAGTGTGGTGGGTTCCCCTGTGGCCTGGCTGAATACTATGTTGTGGGTGAGTGCGGGTTTCTCTGAGGAAGCTCAGTTGCAGAATGAGCCTCTTTTTGTTCCTATTGTGTGTAAAAGGAAGGCTTGATTGTTTTTCATGCTAGTCTATTATGCCTCTGGCTTCTTCTTGGTCATCCTTCACTTCTGCCTGCCGCTTTTTTGGTGGATCTGTTTTGGGGGTTTGCGTTCTTGAAATTTTTTGGGTTCTTCTTGTCCCCTCTTTGAGGAGTGGTGGTGTTTCCCTCTAGTTGGTTGTTGGGAGTTTTGGCTCATCTCTAGCTCTGATTGGTGTGTTGGGGTTGCTTGGTGTTCTTTCCTGCTAGCCCTTCTCCTGAATTTCATCATGTCTAGGAACCCCCTGTTCCTCTTGGGGGTTGGGTGTTCTCATTATTTCTGGGTCTGGGACTCTACCTTTGGTGGTCTTTTGGCATGTGGTTCTTTATGCTGATGTGTGGCTGATGCTAGGATTTGTGGTCTTCTCTTGGGCCAAGCTACTTCATGTCTGTATTCTATTGGACCAGCTGTTTGGGACTTTTGTGAAGGCTCAGAAATAGGTGAGTGATTGGCTTGTAGTTAGGTTTGCTTCTATGGAAACCCATATGAGTTCTTATGTGAATGTCATTAAGTTGGACCTATGGTATTTATTTGAGACTCTTCCTCTTGTCCACAGTTTATTTCTAGTGTAGTGTTTACTGAAGGATGCTACAGTTGCATGCTTGGAAACTGTGTTAGCTTTCTCCTTTGCTCCTATGGAGGTGGACCTCCCTTAGTTGTTCTTATTGAGGTGGAGGGTGCTAGTGATTTTTGGATGCGGTGGTCTTGCTTCTTGTAGCATCCTCTCCTATAGAGGGGAGCTCATTCCTTTAGAGGTGGTTTTGGAGATGGTTTCCTGTTACTAGAGTTTTTTAAAGGATTTGTTATTGTTGGAGCTGTCCATGGATGATTTGGGCTCTTTGGATTTTCATGTTTTGCTGCAGGCTGGGTGGTATTCTAAGTTTCTCTCTATGTCCTAGTAGGCTGAGTTGATTAGGGGTTTGATGGTGTCCCACACCATTAATTTGGTTATATTTCTTGGCTCTATGGTGTCTTCCATGAGTGGATAGTTTGTTGATGCCTAGCAGATGTAGGCAGTTTCTTTGTATCTTTAAGGGTTTTTGGTCTCAATTAAAACCAGGTTGTAAAAGGGCTTTCAGGCCCTTGCTTGTTTATTTGGTGTAGCGTGTGTAGTCATGTTTATCTTTTAGTGGCTGCTGTGTTGCTGCTACTTGGTTTATGGTTTATTTTATTTGCAGCTTGCTTTTCTTTGTACTGGGTTCCGAGCCCCATCAAAATATGATTTTACCTCTAATCAAAAACACATAATCACAAGTAAATAATGAGACTAATCATACAACAAATAAAAAAAATATGGAATGATTTCAAATTTTTTATTTTTCAAAACATTCAATTTTCATGAAGATGTATAAATCCACCCTTAATGGATTCAAAGAAACCTTGAAATTTTAACTTTTAAAATAGTCCAACCATATAAAGGTACGACATATGCATCTCATAATACATAGTTAAAAACTATATTCCAATACAAAATCCCATCAATAAATTATGTTGATAGCAATACAAAACATCATCTCTAAGTATAGCAATAGAAAGAAAGAAAAAAATATACATACAAGACACAAACACCTAAGAAATTACATTAACCATCTCTTTTATTTCATTAGTTTTCTCAAAAGGATGGTGATATGGCTAATTTTTTGAGTTTGAATATTAGGAATGTGGGAAAAGACATAGGAATGTCATCTTTGAGAATTAAAAATTGATGATACTAATCCAAGAGTGCTTGTATATGTGGAGGAGAAGGTTGCAAAGGAATTTGAGCCTCAATAAAGTGAAACTAGGTAATACCATAGATTCCTTTCTTTCTAATATTCTCAATATGGTGAGAATTTGAAATTTTAACTTTTAAACCTTACAAAGTATAGTACTTTCCTTGTCAAATATATTTTATCCCCAATTGGGAATATTCAAAAGTGAGTGGTCCTATTATTTTCATCCATTAGACACCCAACACCACATTTTTACTACCCAAAGAAAGAGAAAACATATTATAGGTCAAGTGGTATTCCCCCCCATATTAATTTTGGTATAACAAAGCTCGCCCCCATAAGATATAGTATTTCTTATTAGCCAACATAATTTCAAAATTATTACAAGAATGAGCATATCAATTGAATTAGTCAGCTAGTTTTCTACTAATTAACTTATGGGTGTTTTCTCCATTAAGCAATACCACAACCTTGTGGAATTTGATGTATCCAATAATTTGGGGGGTTTGAGGGGAAGAGAATCATGCTAGAGCATGAATATCAATATAAGAATCCTTAGTTGTTTCATTATTTGTTAACTTGACCTCATATTCCTCTTCAAAAGACTCCTTAGTGTTACTAGTCACCCCTATATAATTAATGAGATTTAAACTATTATTTACAACATATGCATCCTCTCTTTTTATTTTGATCATAATTGAAACATATCCCTTTTTCACAATATGTGGTAATCGTGTGGTTTATTGACTCAATCAAAATTCACATGCCTCTACTTGAATGATAGAGAAGATAATCCTAAAGTTTTTTACGTGTTGTAAGCTTATCTTAATAAATCTAGCTATGGTAATAATATCATTCATAGAGTGGGAGCATTCATCTTTTCCTCTACTTGAATATCAGGTTTAAAAATTGAAATAAAACAAATACAATATGTGAAATCTAAAATATCTCTCATCAAATTAGATACATCTTCAAATTTAATGAGGTATTCTATAGAAATGCATTTTTGGGCCAAATTTAATCACTTTCCTTCTAGGTCATCATAGAGCTCCTTTCCAAAGAGAGATAGAAGGGATTTTTAAAATTAGGACAATATTTCTATTCCCAAAATACATGTACACCAAAGATACCATTGTTTTCCACTCCTAAATTAAAGATAAAAGTTGTGACATGCTCATATATGAGAGCTTGATGTACAATAAGGTAACACATGATTGTACCTAACTATTGTGTAGGTCTCACATAAAATTTGGGCATATTAATATTTAGTCACTTGGGAGAGGTAAAAATTTATCAAAATGATGAAGCCTTATATTTGTTGAATAAGAATCAAAGGGATAGGGTTCCAAGTGATCAATCTTAACCATGTCTTGAAATTCGACTCCTATAAGTTCCTATTAAATTTTATTAGCATTCTCAATGAGGGAAGCCATTTTAATTTGGATGTCTTGTATGTCTTGAATTCAATGTTAAAATTTAACTTTAGAGGCATTTTGTTGCTATTAAATATTAGTTTTTGCAACAATTGAAGTTATATGGAAAAAGGATTAGTGAAAATTGACGATCATAGTTTTTTAGGTACCAGATGAAGTGAATAATGACCTCCATGAAAAAAATCTCTAGAGTTATATATAAAAATTACCCAATCAAAAAAAGGTTCACAATGGGGCAATCACCTAAAGAGGTACAAATTGTCCTAGAATTCATGTTTTAACTTGTACTTTTTTAGCATTATAATATTCTATGGGTAGGATTTGTAGTCAAATAGGTTATGTTCCTAGATTGAGAGAAGTAAAATTCAAAACTTATAAATATTGTGGATTATATAGGACCCAAACCTACTACAATAACTCACTCAAGAAATTATAACCTATATAATATATATTATAATTTATGAATAATTTAGTTTGTTGTCCCATCAGTATAATATCATAAAATTACTTAGTGATCTTAGATTTGTGTCTTTTCAATAGTCAAATCTAACTACATAAAGTAGGGTATAAGAGGGAAGGATTTTCAATGGTGTATATAGTCTTTGAGCTCACAAATATATTAATCCCATATATAAATAATGGGCCCAATATTTCAAAGCACTACCATTGAGTAAAAAGTCATAATGTTAACATATTACAAGCACATCACAAATTTTAGATGGTCGAGGTTGCCTAGGGTTAAGTTTCAAACAAATCCTATTGCATCTTCTAATATACCCAAGGGTAGGTGGAATCTTATAATCATATATAGAGGTTGTATAAGCCTTGGATATTGGATTAAAATAAATCCTCATTGCACTACTCCCTTTATGAGGAATATAGATTAGCCAAGAACAATAACTATAATAACCTAACATTTGAAATTCTCAACATAGTGTTTCTAACCTAAAAATTGGAAAAAAACTAATTGCAAGTAGAAGAGAAACAATTAAATATCAAGTGAAATATCTAGTTAAACTAAATTTGTAGCCTCTTTCTAATCACCAAGAAAGTATCTAGTTCCACTACATTTGTAGCCTCTTTCTAGTCACTGAGATCCTATTAGGACATGCTGAAATCATACAATTAATAGTCATAAAATACACTAAAGTTGCAAGTTGCTATAAAAATGACCTAGAAATGGCTCTAATATCACTTGTAAGAAGTTTGTAAGAGAAATAAAGACAATGTACATAGACATACATAGAAAAGAGAGTAATAGAATTCTTTATATTATCTTCAATGCCACTTTGAGGGGACAATATCCTAATAGACCATACACTCTAATTATATAAATATCCAAGATACATTCTACTTGGAAAGTGCAATATAAAACTCTTACTAAAGATGGCTACTACTATCCTATTCATGTGGGCTAAATATTTGAACTCTAATTTAGCATGTGGATCACTTACAAAGAATATGCACCCAATATAATTTAGAACTAATAACTAATACCTAGAAGAAGGTTCACAACAAAGAGTTAGGTGAGAAATAGACCAAAGTTCATATTGTGTAAGGTAAGATGGAAGTGTAGAGGGTGAGTCTATGACTAATAATTATGATTAGACTTATAACCTCAATCTAGAATATACAAAGTAGGACAAGGGTGCTATCACAATAGTGTGTCCCAATTATGTGACATCCTAATTTTTTCCTAAAACCACATATTTTTTAGAAAATTTAATGATTTAATCCTTGAGGGGTTCCATTTAAAGGGTTTCAATTGAAGAGGGTTAGCTTATACCCCCTTAGATCAAAACCACTAGGATAGAATCCCATAATCTTAAATCGAACCCTCAATAAAGTTTCCTATACACCAATTAAAATACTAACAACAAATAACTTTTTATTAACTTTTTTTGAGCTCAATGAGCTCATTTAGAAATTCCATTTTACAAGTATTTATCCTTTATTATAAGCTTTCCAAAACGTACATTTTTGAATATATTTAATCTTATCATTATATTTATTTTCTATTTCTTGTGAACATAGGTTTATCACCAAACATCAAGGTTTTTTTCCACACACACAAAAAAATAGAAAAATAGAGAAAAAAAATTGTAAGAGAAAATATCTGCACTAGATATTGATGTCCTTATTTCAACAACAAAAAAAGAGTTAATTTTGATATATACACAAAAAATTGTATTATGGAATAAACCTAAGTATAAATTATAATTAATTTTATTTCAAACATTAATAAAAAGTAAAATATGCAACAAAAAAATATGAAAAAAAGTCTACACACTAAATATTGGTGTTACCAATCTATGTTTAAGAATTTATAATTTTATACTTCAAAAAAAAAATTATACATGTTATACTTTTTAAATTTTTTGTTAACTATAAAAATAAATTATTAAAGCTTATATAAAAAGATTCATAAATCATCCTTTTTTTTTATTGAAAGAAATACATTTACAATCTACATAAAAAATCTAAAATTTCATTAACTTCATGTTTAACGGTTTAGTTGCTAGGATGATAGAAAATGGAAATTTGATTAGAAATGTTAATTTCAATATTTCACATTAGTAAAAAGTGGGACACACTATTGTGGGCTAACCCAAAACACAAAATCTAAGGAGTTATATAAACAAAAAATGCTGGTTTTTTATTAAGGTAAAATAGGTTTTTTAGAGGGACTCAAAACCATTATACAAAATGTAAGATAAAAGATAAAAATAAAGCACATCTACAACTAAACATGTTTTACATGGACCTAAAACCCATAAGTTCATAATAGTCTTAAACAAAAAACTAGAAACCCAGTAGCAAACTAACAACAAAACAACTAGAAAAAATAGCTAAACAACTAGGAACACACAATAGAGTTACTGTAACTCTTTAAGGATATTGGCTGCTTCCAACTCCTACTGATAGAAGCTCTTAAGAAGATCAAACAGGTTAAGTGGATCATTCTTCTCTTTATGGAAATAATTCTTCTTTCCCCTCGTGCACATACTTGGTCCTTTCTGCTTTGGGTGGCTCTGTTTTCCTTTGGTCTTGTTATCCTTGTTTGTCTTCTCTACAACAATGGAGACATCAACCACTTGGTTTTCCCTAAGTTCCTTCAACTTCTTAGCGAGGATGCAAATACCTTCTGCATTATTCTGAATTGTGCATTGGCTTATTTTGATGACTATTTCTAGGTTGTGGTTAATTTGCATCATTTTTTCTTCTAGACCCTTGACCTGACAGTCATAATCCTCTTTCATAGACTGAATTAAGACATAATGGCTTCCAAAGCTAGTTGAACCTTGTTATCTTCATCCTTCACATTCACAGAGGTCTTCACTTCCCCTCTGGCACCAATTTATTCTGTAAAGATCTCAACTTAACATTTATCTGATTCAATTCCAAGAAGAACCATTTAACAAGGCAAAAATGGCCCACAACCCCATCCTTAGTTAATTCCAAAACACTGCAAATTTCCTCTTTGTTAGTATTCAACTGAGGGAAGTCCCCAGATAAGTCCTAAGGAGAATGACCAACATTAGCACTTTTAGGTGTAAGAATGGGGCTTTTACCATTACAACCCACTTGTAGATTAGCTTTATCCTCCACAATACCTTTACTATTTCCCCCCTTCATCCCAATTTCCAAATTTTTTAGACTTTTTCTTGTCAATAGAAGAAACATGAATATCTTCATGAGGAAAGTCCCCCATGTGCAACCCACTCTACTAAGAAATCTAAGTACGGGCCCTCTTCTTTGTCTTCTTACCCTTCTTCACAATATCCTCCTTAGACAAGGAGTTGGGCACCATTTCCACATCATCTTCTTCATTCCACTCCTCATCCCCATCAGAATAAGACTCCAAACCCTCATCCAAAGAAACAACAAGAGTCTTAGGAGTACACTTGCTAGGGATTTTCTTAACTACAATTGACGAGGGGAGGGCTTTCAAATGTTCCATTATTAGTAAAAGGTGCTAGTTATTAAATAGACATTTGTTAAATTCTAAAAATTTTAACAAAAACAATCATTATAGAATCAAAAAAATTAAATACCTTCAAATTATCCAATAAAAAATAATTATGTTTATTTATATGCATCTTATTAAATTAAACTTGAAGAAAATATGTTTTCCTTTACAATTATAAATAATGCAATACCACACTTAGATACTTGTAATACCATATAGTTAAACCCCAAGTGCTAGATGTGCTGGATAAGCTATTACTATAAATGAATTTTACACAAGCTTTCTTAAAAAACAATTTATTTTTTGTACATGGTTATTGTTTTAACTTATTATTTCTGAAATA
Source organism: Sequoia sempervirens (assembly GCA_007258455.2). Classification (NCBI taxonomy): domain Eukaryota; kingdom Viridiplantae; phylum Streptophyta; class Pinopsida; order Cupressales; family Cupressaceae; genus Sequoia; species Sequoia sempervirens. Next base: position 54,132 of record VDFB02125326.1, on the reverse strand, counting down.
AAGAATAATTATAGTGATATAATCTTTAATTAATTATCAATTTTAATAACTAAAGTGCATTATTTTAGAAGAATGGTGCGTGATCAGGGTCTGCAACTATCACCTGCAGGAAGGTGCTTCTGGGGAAATCAGGATGGTCTCTGATGCAACCAACAGGTGGATCATGGCGGGATTTGGCATGCAAATAGATGGGCCCACCCAAAAAATGAAGCCCAAAAAGATTCTCGTGTTGAGGGGTGGGACCATGAGGGTAGAAGGTTGGAAAATGATAGACATGGATTTAGGGGTCATCAAAGAAGAGGGGGTTACAAAAACGATGCCTTTCATAGGCCGAGGCAGTTTGAAGGAGGAAGATGAGGGATGTTGGTTAGGCAAGGATGGGGGCCAAGGGTTGAGATAGAAACCCTAGCAGAAAGAAAAGCTTTACAAAGGAGGTTTGGCAGAAGAAAAAGTTTGATAAGGAATGGGAAGAGGTTAGGGAAGTGACTTAGGGAAATGGGTCTAAGAGACCTGTGGTTAAGATAGCGAATGGGATTCCTGGTGGAAAGGATTCACTGGTGGTAAGCAATGTGAAACTTCAAGCTGAAATTTTTCGTTTGGAGAATTTGGGCCTGATTGGGAAGTGGTATGGTAAGGGCCTGAACTGGGATTTCCTGATGAAATGGTGGAAATCACGTTGGGATAATGATCTTCTTTTCAAACCTCTACAAAATGATTTCTTTCTAGTGATCTGCTCAAGTAGGGAGTTGAGGGAAGAAATAGTGAAGGGAATTTGGGTTTTGGATGGAAGCAGTTTTTATTTAAGGTGATGGAAGGTAGGTTTTAACCTAGCTGTGCATGTAATGGAGACGATACAAGAATGGTTCAATCTTCCAAATCTCCCTGCTAAGTTTTGGGAACCAAGTATCATTGAAGAGATTGGAAATTGTTTGGCCACATTTGTCTGTGTTGAAGAAAGGAGAAAGTCGGGGCAGTTTCAATATCATGTGCATATTTGTGTGGAAAACAATTTAGTGTGTCATATCTACGATGAGGTCGAACTAATTTCAGATTATGGTAGTTGGATTCAAAAGATGGGAGGAGAATCCTTTACAAAGGATAATTTAGTGCAACCTTTGGGAAGCAGGCTCTCAAAATACAAGGAAAAAAGCTCAAAGGTAGTGGAGGTTGTTAAAGTGCAACATGAGAAGGGTTTAGAAGGTAAAAAAGGTTTTAGCTTAATAGCGCATGGAGAGAAATTGAGTTCTTCCGTTGGTAATTTTAAGGAGAAGGATCAACAAGGTAAAGGGCCATCTCCAAAAAATGGTTCTTCTTCTACTCAGAAGGAGGTTGCTTGTGAAGCATTGATTCAATCTTAGATGGAGAAATAACCTTTGCCCAAACTTCAAAATGAGGGTCAGAAGCTCTCACAGTTTGTCGAAGGAGGAATTTTGGGTGTGGAGGAAGTTATGTGTCAAGATCAAGAGGCACATTTGGATGGGAAATTTTTGGAGGTTCTGGAAGTCCTCGGGGAAGAATGCACCAATGTGGAATTGGATTCACTCATTGTGGTAGGTAAAGAGTTAGTGGTTTTTTCTAAAGAAGTGAAGGCTAATGCGTGGTTTCTTGAGGATGAAATGGACCTAGAAAATGGGGGTGAAGAGGAGTTTCCTACTGGGTTTTCGCTAGGGAAGGTGATTGGGAGTCCTTAATCAGCCAAAAAGAGGAAGCTCTCACAAAGCATGGCTGAAGCAAGGATTAAGTTGGGGTTACATCAGAGAGAAATGGCCAAATCCTCACCGAATTGTGGGGAAAAAAAAGCGAGGAAGGATTTCTAATCAAGAGAAGAGGAAATGGGATGGGGAAGCAGTCAATCAACAAAAAATCAACTCGTTGATAAAATTAGGGAAGAGCGATGCTCTTCTTGAACAACAATGAGGCTCTTAACTTGGAATGTTAGGGGATTAAACACCCCTAACAAATGGAGCCTGATAAGGAATGTGATGGAGTTTAACCAGGTCAAAATATGCTTGTTTTAGGAAACAAAATTGGTTGTTGAAGATATATCTAAGGATTGTAGGAAGTTAAAGCATTGGAGATGGCTGGGGGTGGGAGCTGAAGGGGCCTCAGGTGGTTTTTTAACCATTTGGAAACCTCAATCTGTGTTGGTTGAAGAATTTTCTATGCATAGATATTGGCATGTCTGTAGGGTAAGAAGCTTATCTTCTAATCTTCAATTTGTGCTTATCAATGTTTATGGTCCCTCTTTATGTTCACTTAAAAGAGCAGTTTGGCAAGAGTTAGATTGCTTTCTTAATAATCTAGCTTAGGATTTTTGCATCTTGGGAGGAGATTTTAATGCGATTTTGAGGCCAAAGGATCAGAAAGGTGGTGTGGGCAAGGCCCTATAATCTCAATCAGATTTTAAAAATTTTTTGGAGCGAAATTTTCTAGTTGAAATCTTCACGGATAATGGTTGTTTTACCTAGACGAACTGCAAGAAAGGTTTTTGTAGTATTTTTGAGAAAATTGATAGATTTTTCTTTAAAGGGGATTTGTGTCTTTTTCCTTTCAGCTTAGATAGTAAGGTGGTTTCAAGGAGCGGTTATGATCATTTTCCTATTCTTTTATGTATTGATGGGGACAAAGGGCCAGTTCGTTGCCCTTTTAAGTTCAAAATGATGTGGTTCAAGGAACCTAGATTTTTGGGTTTGGTTGATTTTTGGTGGAAGGAATGCTCCCCAGGTGGCTCCAAAATGTTTAATTTGGTCACCAAATTGAAATTCTTAAAGTATAAGATTAAGGAATGGAACAAGGTTTGTTTCAAGAATATTTTTGCAGAAAAGCTTAGAATTGAGGGAGAGTTGGAAGCTTTAATAGAGGTGGTGGTTCAGGAAGGAATGAATGATATGCATTTTGAGAAAGACAAGGAGTTAACCAAAACTCTTAATGATTTACTAGCAAAGGAAGAAGTTTTCTAGAGACAAAAATCTAGAGAAATTTGGTTGAAAGTGGGAGATAGAAACACAATTTTTTTCCATAATTCCACTAAAGCCAGAAGAGAAATAAATTGGGTTTCTTGTATAAAAGGGGTAGATGGCCACCTTCTAGAAGATCCTATGGTGATAAAAGATTCGGCTGTTGCTTTCTTCCAAAACTTACTCAATGATTGGGAAGGCTTGTAATTGGGGGCGTAGGAAGAGTGTTTACGTGGTATTCCAAGGCTGATTTACTTTGTTTAGATGGAATGCTTCAATGCAAAGTTTTCAGAGGAAGAAATAAAGGTTGTGACTTTTGATCTTCACCCAAAGAAGGCCCCGGGTCTGGATGGATTTCCAATGATTTTCTTTCAGAAATGTTGGGAGATTGTGGGTTTAGATGTTTTTGAGGAAATTGAAGATTCAAGGAGTTCGGGTAGGGTTCTAAAGGAGATGAATAACACATTAATTGCTTTAATCCCGAAGAAGGAGAAACCCAAAACATGGGATGAGTTTTGGCCTATCTCCCTTTGTAATACTGTTTATAAAATTCTAGAAAAGGCATTAGTGAATAGGTTGAAAAAGATCCTTCTAAGTATTATCTCTGAAGAGAAAATGGGGTTTGTGATGGGTAGATCAATTTTTGATGGGGTGATCATTACACAAGAAGTTATTCATTCAGTCCAAAGATTGAAAAAATATGCTATCCTTTTGAAACTGGATATAAGGAGGGATTATGACAGAGTTGATTGGCGGTTTCTGTTTAAAGTTCTGGAAGCTTTTGGTTTCTAGAAAGCTTGGTTGGATTGGCTCTTTGGTTGGGTGGCGTCACCTCAGTTCTCTGTTCTTGTCAATGGGTCTCCTAAATGATTTTTTTCTGTGTCAAGAGGTCTTAGGTAGGGGGATCCCCTTTCCCCATTCTTGTTCATAATTATGGTTGAAGCTTTGGGGAGGGCAATTGAGAATGCAAAGTTATCAGGTTTGGTGAAAGGTATTCAAGTAACTAGTGGTTTTCCATCAATTACACATCAACAGTTTGCTGATGATACGATGCTGTTTGGAGAGGCTTCGCCCGAGGAAGCCAGAAGGCTCAAAGGGATTTTGGATATCTATTTTAGGGCTTTGGGGAAAGAGGTCAGTATAGAAAAATCTGAAGTCTTCTTTTTTAATACCCCTTGTGTGAAGGAAATGCAAATTTTAAGGATTTTTGGTTTTAAAAAAGGTCAACTTCCTTGTAAGTATTTAGGTCTTCCACTTGAGAAGGGTGTTAAGTGTGAAGGTACTTGGAATTCAATGGTAGATCACTTCAAAGAAAGGATCTCTTCCTCGAAAAAAAATGGCTCTCTTGGGCTGGTAGGCTTTCATTGTTAAAATTAGTATTATCCACTTTACCTATATATATGATGTCTTGTTAGCCTCTTTCGGATGGCACAAGTAAATCTTTGAATATAATAATGAAGGATTTATTCTAGAAGGGAAATTCGGATCAAAAGAAGTTCCCCTTAGTAAAGTGGAAAAAGATTTGTGAAAAAAAGGAGGAAGATGGAGCAGGTTTGAAAAATCTTCTATTGCAAAATAAGGCTTTAGGGGTGAAATTAGCTTGGAAAATTCATTCTCAGCCAAACCTCAAATGGGTCAAAATTGTTCGGGAAAAGTATTTGGATGTTGATCCGAACTGTTTTATTTCATCCTTGTCCCTTCCCAAGGGTTCTAGAATCTAGAATTTCATCTATAATTAGAGGGAACTTATTCTGGATTATTTAACTTGGGAAGTAAAAGATGGTGATGATGCTTTGTTCTAGGAAGATTCTTGGGAAGGCTTTCCCAAGCTAGCTGAAGTTCCTAAGTTGGGAAGGATCAAGGAAAGAGCTAAACAAGTTTGGGGTTCAAAGGTTAGTGATTATGTGGATACTTCTTTATCTGGTGTAGATGGCCTCATAAAGTGGAAGTCCTTTAGGTAGTTGGGTTCCTCTAACCAAGAGGTGGAGTTAGTGGAGAGTTTGCTTGTAGAAAGACATTTTTGGAGAAGCGGAGGTAGGGATCATTTGAGATGGAATGCTTCACCAACAAGGAATTACTTTGTCAAATATGGTTATTCCATCCTGGTTGCGTCTGGAGTTGAGATTTCTACTCTTCCAACTCATCTCTATTGGAACAAGGCATGCTTACCTAAAGCTAGTATGTTCACTTGGGCGGTAGCTTAAGGTAAAATTTTGACAGGTGAGCATTTTGCAAAGTTAGGTTTTCAGGGCCCTTCTAGATGCCTGATTTGCTTCGTAGATGTAGAAACAGTGGACCATTTATTATTAAATTGCAAATTTACGCAAGTGATCTGGAAATGGTTATGTTAAGCTCCGCTGGAAATCGACATTTCCACTCACGCTTTTTGATTGGTTAAAGTCCTGGCCATCCAAGGGAATGCATTCTCTCTTTGGGGACTTATGGGTTTCGATCCCATCAATTGTTTTATGGGAGGTATGGAAAGAAAGGAATTTGCTCATTTTTTAGGGGAAGGAGATTTCAATTCCTAGGCTCTAGTGTAAAATTGAGGCTAGTATAATTGAAATATTTAATGCCAGATTGGTAGATTGAAACCTAGAGTCAGGAATTTTTTTAGAATGGGATGCTTGGATTTTGAAAAATTGGAGGGGTTTGCATGCTCCAGCTTTTGGGGGTTCTGGTAGGGCTGCAACGATAAAAGACAGAAATAAGGTTATTTGGCTACCTCTGGACCCAGGTTGGGTAAAAGTGAACTTTGATGGGGCTTCTAAAGGAAACCCTAGCCCTTCTCGTGTAGGTTGTATTGTTAGAGATTCAAAAGGTGTGACCTTGGGGAGGTTAGCGAAGTCTTTACCATCTGGAACAAATAATGTTGCAGAATTTCAAGCTCTTCTTTTAGGGTTGGATTTATGTGCTGATTTGGGGGTGGGTTGTGTTGTTATTGAAGGGGATTCTTCTTTGGTAATAAATTTGTTGAGAACCAAACAAACCCAAAATTGGAAGTTAGGGGAACTTTTGGATGCTGCTTTGGTTAAGGCAAGTAAATTTAATCAAGTGATGTTCAATCATGTGTTATGGGAAGGCAATTCTAAAGCGGATCTCTTGTCCAATATCAGAGTTTTGGGTTGAGTAGTAAAGCTTCTTGTGGGAGGTAGGGAGGGTGTCCCTCCAGGAAGGTGGAGGGAAGTGGCATGTTTTCCATGGTGGCGTTCGTCAGACGGAGGTACTCTTGAGGTGTTAGTTTGGTTGTTTGAGTGGCATGCTTTGGTTTTGCTTCAAAGACGACAATATAGGTTGCCAGTTCTAAGCTGGCCGCAACATTCTTTAATGATGTATTAATGGTTTTTGTGCTTGGTTTTCCTGGATTTCCATCTCGTTAAATGAGAGTTGGTATGATATGAAGGGGTGGCGATGTCTTTGGAACCTGGGTTTATTATTTGTTTGCTTGGCTTGCTTCTGCATCATTTATTTTGATGTGAAATTCTAGGGTTTCTTGCCTTCCCTTCTATCAAGTGTCTCTGATAGAAGGTTGAGGATGGTGAAGTGCACTAAATTCATAGCGGAGGTCTATGTTTCTAGCCTAGCTCACTTTGGTGCGGATACACCAATATCCTTGCGCTCGTTGGCGAGACAAGCTTCCTTTAGGGAATTCACTGAGCAACGTTTGAAGTGGATTTTGGTGGAGTATGACCCATTGGTGCTTGCCGCGGTGAAGATGGTGTTGGGTTTGGGTCATTTGGAGGCTAAGGAGTATGGGAGAGATAATCTATACATCTCGTCTCACTTTCTTGCCTCATTGCTTGATAATCTAGAGCCGAAGACTGAGACTAAGCAGCTGTTGTTGAAGATTTTCAAGGAGGACCTAGTAGAAGATGTCGATGAGGTGCTTTGCGTGGTGATAGAGGGAAGAGGCTGCCCTCGTCCTTGTGATGTGGAACAGGTTCTCTTGGAGGACACGGTGAAAATCTATCCGTTCCTTTTGGATTTGCAGGGTCTGGGTTTGATGCGGCACAGGTCTTTGGCAGCAGTTGCCATCATCTTTCTGAAGAAAGTGTTCGGGCTGATGGTGGTGGGCAAAGAAGACTAGAAGGAGGAGTTTGGTGAATTTGTAGTCTTAAATAATTTCCTGTAAGCTGGGGGTTTGTTCTTTCTGTTATGGGGTTTTTTGGGTCGGTGTGATATTGGTAGCTCTAGCTTTGTTCGCCATTTTAGTGGCTTGCTTTGCATTATTAGCAGTGGTATCAGTAGTTGGTTTTAGTTGTTTTCTGTGTATGTCAAACTCTTGATTCAACTTTTGTGGTGGCCCTGGCGGGCTAGTTTCTTGGGTTTTTTGTCAACTCTCTCTCCTGCGTAGCAGATGCTTGTTAATTTGTAGTTTTTATTATAAATAAATAAACTCTTATGCATCAAATTTTTATTTTATCAATTTTAATAATTTTAAGCTCATAAAAAATATTATCTATTTTTTATTGTCAATAAAGTAAAAAATAATTTTTTTATTTTAAAAATTATTAAATAAAAAATTTGAATTCTCATTATAATCTACTAAGAGATCAACAAAATATTACTAATAATTTTATAATAATAGAATACACAAATGATCAAATATCTTAAATATTTAAACATTTGTTATCAATATCATGATGACATGACTCATAAAAGATCAGATCACCATTTTAATATTGTACTACTTAAGATCACATCACCATTTAAATATTATACTACTTACTATATGCCTTAGTTATAAAATGTATAATATTTTTTTATTAACCAAATAATATTAAACTTACTTTTTAATTGCTCTAAATTAATATAAAAAATTGTCATGTCAACATCTTTATTAATTATATATACTACCTCATAAATCTATCTTTAATATATATCATTTTTTGTATTAAATATAAGGAAATCACAACATTTACATAGAGAGTCAGATCACGACCAGTTCAGCCACAAAAAGGGGCAAAAAACAGTCGCAGCAAATTACAAATTCGTTACAAACGCCAAAAAGAGGCACATCAAATTATCAACCAAGAGCAGGGCTAGTAGAGGACGTCTTCAACTTTATCTATCCAAGCAGTCCAGCCTTTATCTCCTTCCATCCAGACAGTATGCTTCATCTCTTGGATCTGAGCGAGCATGAGCGTAGTAACAATATTAAACAATATTTTATTATTATTGTAACTAAGAATAAATTTTCAATTATCATAATTTAAATACGAAAAATTATATAAACTATTACACCATGTTTTATTTAAAAATTTATCCTTTATATACATAAGTCATGTAATTAAATAATAATATATTGTTATTATAAATAGGAATAATTTTTCAAATATAATAATTTAAATCTTAGAAAATTATATAAACCATTACAACATATTTTATTCACATCCTTCATATAATTAAATAATATTTTTTTATTATTATTTATATATTATTTTTTCAACTACATTAATTTAAAGCTTACAACATTTAAATACTTAATTTCTTTTAAATAAAGAGTAATTATAATGATATAATATTTAAATAATTATTAATATTAATACTTTTAAACTAACTAAAAAATATAATCTATTTTTTTTTGTTGACAATAAAGTAAAAAATAAAATTCATGTGGATTAAAAAGTATTAGATCAAAGTTGAATTCTTATTATAATCTACAAAGAAATCAAAAAAAATATTACTAATAATTTTTTAATAATATAATACAAAAATGATCAAATGTCTTAAATATCTTAAATATTTGTTATTAATGTCATGGTGACTAGACTCATAAAAGATCAAATCACCATTTAAATATTATAATACTTATTGTGATGTCTTAGTTGATATAAAGTGTAAAATATTTTTTATTAGCCAAATAATATAAAACTTACTTTTATTTATTTTAAATTAATATAATTTTTTTGTCATGTCAACATCTTCATTAATTATATATACTACCTTATAAATTATCTTTAATATATATCATTCATATAATTAAATAATATTTTATTATTATTGTAAATAAGAATAATTTTTCAATTGTCTTTATTTAAATATTAAAAATTATATAAAACATATATATATCATGCAATTTAATAATAATATATTATTATAAATATTTTTTTTTTTCAAATATAATAATTTAAGTTTTAGAAAATTATATAAACCATTACAACATATATATTTTTTTATAAATCTATCTTTTATTTACATCATTCATATAATTAAATAATATTTTATTATTATTTATAAAGTTTTTTTCAATTATATTAATTTAAAATTTATGAAATTAATTAAACCATTACAACATAGTTTAAATATAAGAACATTTAGATACTTAATTTTTATTATATGAAATAATTATAATAATCAATGTTGGATACTGTCATCTTCTATCATAAATGTTGGGATATTGTTGGGGTTGATGTTTGGCACGCTCTGGAAAAAGCTAGGAGAAATAGAACTATCTTGAAAGTGATCAATACTACTTTTTTATCTATCATTCCTAAAATAGATCCCCCCTTCACTTTTGCCAATTTTAGACCAATCTCGTTGTGTAATACCATTGGAACTGCATTTAGGACATATTTGATCACTGACATCATATAAATTGGAACTGCATTTAGGACAGATTTGATCATTTGAATTTTACCAGCAAGGGAGAGCCACTTATGTTTCCAAAGAGAAATTTTGTCCTTAATTAACTTACAAACTCTTTCCCAGAAAACACCAAGGATGTTACTAGCAAAGAAAGGAATGCCAAGGTAGGCACAAGGTAAAGAGCCCACAGAGAAACCCCAAAAACTGATCAACCTATTTTGAATAAAATCTGGAACATTTAACAAAATAATTTGGATTTAGCTGGATTGATCTTTTGGCCAGAGGCCAATGAGAAATCATTTAAGATGCTCTTGATTACCTTAGCTTCAGGAATAGAAGCATGACTGTAAAGCAAAGTATCATCAGCAAAAAGGCCATGGGTTTGTGAGATCCGCAAATTTGAAATTCTTATACCTTTCCAGAGGTTTAACTGATTTTCCTTTTTTATAGACCAACAAAATTTTGAATATCTGAACATATTTAACTTCGGTTGATTATAAGTAAATGCAAGCAAACAACTTTATGTTTTAATTTTCTTTTTGAAAGACGGAAAGAGGATTCGATGGAGCGTGCCGAGTGAGAAGTTGAAGGTGAGAAAGGGAAAACGAAGGTACGACTAGGGTCTTAGAAAATTGAGTTTGGACATCGGTGGGGTGATGAGGCCTTGTTGGATCCTCCACCTCCGGGCTTCACTGGTTCAACTGGTCATGTCCCCCAATGCGTCTTTCGTGATGGTGCTTGGGTGGATGAATCAGTGCGTGTTTCTTTAGATTCTGCCTCTGGCTTTCACCCCCAGTGGGTTTTTCATGAGGATCGCTGGGTTGACTGTGCTCCTCGGTGCTTTGGTAAAGTTCTCAATCAAAAGAATGAAGGATCTTTTCCTCGGTCATCTTATTTTCATAATTTTTCAAACCCTAGGCAGGGTGGGAGAAAGGGCTCATCAAGTCATCAAGTTCTCGCCTCCAACCCGGTTTCTGGTAATGGATCTATCGCCCCAAATGGTGTCTGCCAAGGTAATTTGAGACATGATTCAGCCTCGATTTCTAAATCTCAACATGGGTATGAGGGGTTCGGGGAAGAGAGTTTCTCTCCTCATTCTCAACATGCGGGTTTTGAAAATAGTTAATTTTCTTTGGTAGAGCCAAATGTTTTGGGGCGCACCTAGGGTCCTTAACCTATATTTCTTCCTGGTAAAAACAAGACTGCGAATGGCCTTGGGTCGTGTTCTATCCATTTTGATCTTGAGGAAAAGGAAAATATCTCGAATAAAGCTTGTGTTGTCCGTGGTGGAACTAGATCCGAAAATGAAAATCCTAAGTTTAACTCCCCTGGTTCACCATCTGGTGATGGTCTGGATATCCCTTCAACTGGGAATAATGTGGGTCTTGGTGGCCCCGTCTCCATTTCTAAGGCTGGGGTTAAACTTCCGGCGGCGTGGGAGATTCAACTTCAATCCCTAAGACTGATCTATGGTTACCGGTTCCCATGGTTAACACGGAGAAGCTGCCCCTGAACCAGAAGTGCCAAGATTTGTTCAAATATGCAATTTTTCTGCAAGCTTTGGGTGAAGGTATGACTCTGTCAAAATTACAATCATGGATTCACTCACATTGGTTTGGGACGGTTTATCTTCAGGTAATCTCTAAAAATATTTTCATTCTGGTTTTGGATTCTATTGAGGCAAAAAATAAAGTATTAGAAAATGATTTTGTTTGGTTTGGTAAAAATTTGTTCCTGATCTTCCCTTGGCGCCCATTTTTTCCACCAAACTCCATTTTAACCACAATGATTCCTACTTGGTTTTCAATGCCCAGTATCCCCTTGGAATTCATGGATCCAAATATACTAAAATTGATTGGTAATTCTTTTGGAAAATTCCTCCATTCGGACTCCATAATTTCTAATGGTATTTTATCTGTACGTATTTGTGTCCTGGTTAGCTCTGGGAAAAATCTGCCTAGGTGCTGTAAGCTCAAATCCTTAGATGGACTATGGCAGCAACCATTAATTAAAGATATGGTATGGTTTCAGAAAGCCACTATTGCTATAGATGCTCCCCTCTTCAAAAAGATCAAAACCTCTCCCTCTAAAGTGGTAATTGCTCCAAAGACTCCTTGAATGCTACGGGTTCAAAAATAACAATAAACCCTATAAATAACAAAGTTCTGGAAATGGTAAATTTACCTGTTGGGGTAAGCAAGAAAATTCATAATGGTCCTCCAGAGGACCCTCTAGTCACTAAGGAGACCTTTCTTTTTCCTGCCAATGGTCCTGGGGAAAACTTGGGGGTTTTGGACTCAACAACTTTATCTTCTGGATTAATTGATAAGAATGTAAACCATCTAGCTATAAAAGAAACTTGCTCTGTGGAACCAATGGGTAACCCTGCTAGTGACCAAGTCCCTGAAATATTCATCTCTTCGGCCAAAAATTCGGTTGCTATCCTGGACCAAAAAAAGGATTTGTTGGGAAATCTGTCAAAACTCACTAATTCCAGGTCTACTAATGAATGTGTTCTTGTTGGTGAAGGGATATCTGTTTGCAATCCTTTTGATATTATCTCATCTGAAAATGGTATTGATCTCACTCCCAGGTCTTCCAGCCTTTTGCCTCCTTCAAAGTTGGATGTGTCAGTTAAGGATCCTCAGTCCTCTCCCTTAAAAAGAGGGCGAAAATTTAAGAATACAAAATCTAAACCACTCGGTTTGCCTCAGTTAAAGGCAAATCAGGTCATTTCTTTTTCTTCAAAGGGTTCAGGGTCTCTCATTGGGAACTTCATTTCTTCCTCACCTGTAACCTTGCCAAATCCTCTTCTGGGGGTTCCTATTTCTTCAAACATGACAACAGGTGAAAAGTTGTCCTTAATCAAAAAATCTGGGTTTAAAACCCCCAAATTGGGCCTACTGTGCACTCCTGATCAAAATGGGGAGTGTGTGAGTCTTTTGAACCGATCAAAGGCATCAGGTTCCTCTCTTGATCGAATTGGATGCCTTTCAGAGAAACGTTATCAGGACTTGGCTGAACCTATGGGTTTAAACAGAAAAATTCAGTCTAGCTCAGACCTTGCAGGCTTGCTTGTTGTTTCAAACTTAAATTGCAAATCCCCAAATCATTTTTTGATGGACCAACAATTGATTGATAAAATTCAGAAGATCATCTTAGATTCCAAGGTAAACTTTAATGCGGTTGCTCAAGATAAAGTTCTATCTGAAATAGATTATGATTTGGCTCAAATTGAAAAAGATCTCCCTCTATCCCATCCCAAGGATTCTTTTAAGGAAATTTCGTCTGTTTCTCCAATGTAGTATTTTGGGAAAGTTAATTAGTCTTTAAGTCCACATCCTAAAAATAGGCTGCCTATCTCTCAATCTCCCTTATCCCCTTCTGGACCCACATCTCCTTCATCAAAAAGGGGGTGTAAGCCAAAGAATGCGAAGACTCAAGTTGAAATTGATGCGGGTATTCAAACAACTTTAATATCTCCTGTTAAAAAAAAGAGGATGTTTAGTCGTCCTATGACAAGATCTGGTGCTGCGAAAAGGAACTTGCAGTTGGAGTTTACTGTTGGGATTACTTCCCAGAAACAAGCTCAGGAAAAGAGGGGAGATAGCTCCCCTCAAGAACAATGAAGGTTCTTTCATGGAGCGTTAGGGGTCTAAATGCCCCTAACAAACGTCGTCTAATTAGACGTCAACTAGTGGTAGAAAAATGTGATATTGTTTTACTGCAAGAAACTAAAATGAATTCGGGTTTTGCTGAGTCCCTCTTCTCAAAATGGTCCCCCTGGAAGTTTTTTTCCCAATCTACTCTTGGTGCTTTTGGGGGCCTTGCTGTTCTTTGGAATGAAAACTATGTGGTGTTAAAGGTAATTTGCTCCTTTTCTAATTGGGGACTTTTCCTAGTTAAAAGCAAATTTTCAGACATCAAGTTTTGGCTTTTTAATGTTTATGGGCCAATCTCCGCAATTGCCAAACAACGTTTGTGGCTTACCCTTTCTTCAATTTTACAAGTTTTATCTGAATCCTTGGTTGTTATCGGAGGTGATTTATCTGATCCATCCGAGAAGGTTGGTGGTATCTTCCCCAACAAGAGGATTATGGAGGATTTCAGAGCTTTTGTTTTGGGAAATAATTTGTTTGATTGTAAACCTCAGAATGGGTCCTTCACTTGGTCTAATAGAAGAAAGGATTTATGTCAAATCGCTGAAAGGCTAGATCGGTTTCTACTTTCTTCAGTTTGGTTGGAATTAAGCCCAAATATATTTTCTTCAATTCTTGGTCTCCCTGGATCAGATCATTTTCCGATAACCTTTAATATTATGGAGAATCAGGCCCCTAGCAGGTCCCATTTTAAGTTTCAACCAATGTGGTTTAGGGACCCTTCTTTTATACCTTTCATCAGACTCTGGTGGCAAAATGCTCCCTTTTTTCCTGGTTCTTGTATGTTCCAAATGGCTAAGAAATTGAAGTTCCTAAAAGGTAAAATAAAGCTATGGAATCAAAATCATTTCAAGAATATCTTAGAAAAACTGAGACCAAAAGGAGATTGAAGAGCTAAATGACCATATTATTTCCAAAGGCATGACCCCTGCTTTGTATGAAAGGCATAAATCCTTGTTATCTGATTTTGAAGAGGTTCTCTGTCGGGAAGAATGTTTCTGGAGGAAAAAATCTAGGGATACCTGGTTATCTGAAGGTGATAGAAATACTAAATTCTTCCATGCTTCAGCCAAATTAAAGAGGCAAAAAAATAGAATTTCTCAAATTACAAATAGTGAAGGTATTCTCTTAACTGATGACATCGGCATTGCTAAAGAAGCCACTTCTTTCTTCAAATCCTTGCTGTCATTTGAGCCAGTGTCAATAAATAATGTAATTTTAGAGGCTATACCTTCTCTTCTTACTCAAAGTGACAATGCAAGGCTAATGGTCCCCTTTTCTCTTGAAGAAGTAAAAGCAGTTGTTTTTGAAATGTCTCCTGAGAAGGCTCCGGGCCCTGATGGTTATGTTGTCATCTTCTATCATAAATGTTGGGATATTGTTGGGGTTGATGTTTTGCGCACTCTGGAAGAAGCTAGGAGAAATAGAACTATCTTGAAAGAGATCAATACTACTTTTTTATCTATCATTCCTAAAATAGATCCCCCCTTCACTTTTGCCGATATCAGACCAATCTCGTTGTGTAATACCATTTAGAAAATCTTCACTAAAGCTATTTCTTTACACCTTGCTAAGATCATCCCTTCAATTTTTTCCGAAGAGCAAGGTGGTTTTGTCCCGGGGAGGGAGCCTTCTAAGGGTGCAATCGTGGCCCATGAAATTCTGCATTCGATAAAGGTACTCAAGTTACCTGCCATGATCCTAAAGCTTGATATGATGAAAGCTTATGACAGGGTGAATTGGGATTTTCTTCTTGCTGTCTTGCACAAGTTGGTTTTTTCAGAAAGCTGGGTTAAATGGATTCACTCCTGCATCTCCTCAGCAAGATTTTCTATTTTGTTAAATAGTTCCTCTTGTGGTTTCTTCTCTTCTTCGAGGGGTATTAGGCAAGGGGATCCATTGTGTCCCTTCCTTTTTATCCTTATGGCTGAAGGCCTAAGTTGGTCTATAAAAAAGGCAAATCAGTTAAACCTTTGGAAAGGTATAAGAATTCCAAATTTGCGGATCTCACAAACCCATGGCCTTTTTGCTGATGATACTTTGCTTTACGGTCATGCTTCTATTCCTGAAGCTAAGGTAATCAAGAGCATCTTAAATGATTTATCATTGGCCTCTGGCCAAAAGATCAATCTAGCTAAATCCAAATTATTTTTGTTAAATGTTCCAGATTTTATTCAAAATAGGCTGATCAATTTTTGGGGTTTCTCTGTGGGCTCTTTACCTTGTGCCTACCTTGGCATTCCTTTCTTTGCTGGTAACATCCTTGGTATTTTCTGGGAAAGAGTTTGTAAGTTAATTAAGGACAAAATTTCTCTTTGGAAACATAAGTGGCTCTCCCTTGCTGGTAAAATTCAAATGATCAAATCTGTCCTAAATGCAGTTCCAATTTATATGATGTCAGTGTTAAAAGCTCCTTGTTCCACTTTAAACCAACTGGAATCAATTATGTGTTCTTTCTTGTGGAATGATAATGTGGGTGGTAAAGAAAAACTCCCCCTTATTGCTTGGGAGAAAGTTTGTTTACCTAAGTACCTAGGTGGCACTGGTATCCAAAATCTCAAATTTCAGAATGCTGCCCTTGGTGCCAAATTCATTTGGAAATTATATCAAAATCCAAACTCTAGATGGGGGAAGTTAATGTTTTCCAAATATCTGTACCCACATCCTCGGGAGTGTATTTTCAAGGCATCTTCCCTCCCTAGTGGATCTGCAATGTGGTATTTTATATCTTCCTATAGGTCGGTGATCCTTCCTCACCTCTGCTGGGTGATTCAAAATGGTAGGAAAGCTAAATTCTAGGAGGATGTCTGGAATGGGTATCCTGCTTTGTCATCTTTTTCAGTTTGGGGTAATTTAATGTCTCTACTTAAAAATGCTTGGGGCTCTTATGTGGCTGACTACTTTAGTGTTGTCCTCATAGACTCCATCTATGTTGTTTCATGGAAATTAGTTGCCAATTTTGATATTCCTCAATCTGTAAAATAAGATTTTAAAGAAGAATTGGATAAAAGGTGCATTGTTTTCTCTGATAAAGATGATATACTAATTTGGACAAAGTCAAAGTCGGGGAATTACTCTGTCAAAGAAGGTTATAACTCTCTTTTGGAATCTCAAAACCATTGTGATCTCCCCCATGCTCTCTTCTGGGATGATGCCTGCCTCCCTAAGGCAGGTGCTTTTGCATGGATTGCAGTAAATGGAAGAGTCTTAACAGCTGAAAGACTTGATAGACTGGGCCTTGTGACGACCTTCCCATGTGTTTTTTGTGGCTATTTCATTGAATCTGTAGACCACCTCTTCACTCGGTGTCCTTTCACAATGCAATGTTGGTATTGGGCTTACACAAAATTGGGCTGGTGCTCATTTGTTTTTCCTTTCTTAACTTTGCAATTTAAATCTTGGCCTTTATTGAATGGATCCTCCTTTTTTCACTGTCTCTGGAGAGTAACTCCTTCCTTAATCATTTGGAAAATTTGGATTGAGAGGAACAATAGATTTTTTTCGGAACAAAGGCTCTTCGTTAGAGGAAATGCTTCAAAACCTTGAACACTCAATTTCAGAAGTGGCAAAATCTTATATCCTTAAAAAATTGGAAAGCTTAAATTTTTTCTCAAGTTGGGATGGTTTCGTTATCAGAAATTGGTCCCTGCTCAAATCCTTGCCCTTTCATGGGTCTTTTACTGGCAAGGTGGATAAAGTGTTGGTACGAAGTGAGGCTAAATGGGAGCCTCCTCCTGCTAATTCTTTCAAAATAAATTATGATGGAGCCTCAAGGGGCAACCCTGGTAAGTCTAGAGCTGGGGCAGTAATCTCGGATTCAAATGGCAACATTATCAAAGCTTCCTGTAAGGCCCTTCCCCCTGGCACTAATAATAAGGCTGAATTGGAGGCCTTGAGTCTAGGCTTGGATCTCGCTAGGGGACTTCACTTGGATTCTCTAATTATTGAGGGTGATTCTATGGTAATCTTTCATGCAATTATTAATCAAAAGTCTCAGGTTTGGCACTTACAATACTTGTTAGATAAAGTTCTCCTGCAATTGAACTGGTTCAAATCCTATTCTGTATCTCATGTGTATAGAGAAGTAAATTACTTGGCTGATTGGTTGGCTAACAAGGCAATTGAGGAGCAGTCCTCGTATAAAGAATTTAATAAAGAAACCCTTCCTTTATTTCATTAAATCTGTACTATTAGCCTCATAATTGTGAATATGGGGTATATGTATTGATATATATGCACACATATACATCAGTGTTGCACCAATTACTAGCCAATATAAAAGATAAATTCATTCTTGACAGCTGGGTGTGCAATGTATGCAGATCAAACATAAACAAGGCTCACGAACTATTTAAAATAATTCCTTAAAGTCGATGTCATCTCATCAAATGTGATGTTTGCAGGTTATTCATAAACTATATTCATTGATAAGGTTTTTGAAACCTTCAAGCAAATTCAAATTGAAATGTTTTTAAATTTAATCATAAGAAGGTAAGTCCTCACATATAAGAATGTTTTGCCTTCCAATATTTTGGATGCAAAATAGGAAATGAATAAGCAAGTGAATGAATAATTACAGTCTTTGGTACCACTACACAAATAATACCCAGAGAAAATTGAAAATAGGCTGTGCTGATATTTCCATTCTCTGATGATCTTGGACCTCTTTTTGATGATGACAAAAGTGAAGAATATATCTGTGATGATGAAAATGTAGAAACATGTTCACTTAGTTGTGAGCAAATTTCAGTTTTACTACCCCTTGAATACCAAAGATGTGTTTCATGAGGATGATCTTGTGTTCTGTGTCCAACTTATATTTGTTTTAACAGTGAAAGATCTTTGTGTGATGATTCTTATGCCTCTCTGTGCATTTCTCGAGTTGTTGGTAAAACCTTGCAAGTTGATCAAAAGTCTGTGTCCATTCAAGATGAGGTATGTGATTTTGAAATTTTTAACTCATGTGGAGAAGATTTTTATCTGCATACCAAGGATGATAGTGGTCTAGATTTGATTGGTTATGGATCCTTGCAATGATCTTACTATCATTTATCCCCAGACGGAGCTACTGTTGGAACTGTAAATTTTTGATGATTTTCATGTTGTCCATACCCATGCTTTTTCCAAATGAGTCCTACCTTGAGCACATTTTCCTTTCTTCATGATATTTTTACCTATATTTTTCCCATATAGCCCCATTGGATCCATTGGGTTATGCATTTTTTCATATTGCAATTCCTATTGGCATAGGTTCATTATGGTCTCCCTGACACATTGAGTTGTCTTGTTAATATGACCCTATGTTGCCTATCGACATGACTCATCTCATGTCACAACGATCACAAGTCATGTGCATTCACCATTTGATGGGACATGCATGTTGTTTCGGCGACAGAGAAGGAACATGTCGGCATGAGTGTTGTATTCGGTATGTGGTCTCACCGAGGACTGTTTGTCTCACCGACTGATGCATTGAATGTCTTATCAGCAAAGGTTACTGTTTCAGAGAGATGTCATAACGACTCCGTGGTGTCTCACCGATTTGTGCAAAAGGTTATTTCGGTAGGAATTGGTGATATTCGGAGTGATGTCTCAACGAATTTGTTGGGTCTTGCCGACAT
The DNA here is from genome assembly GCA_007258455.2 of Sequoia sempervirens. Lineage (NCBI taxonomy): Eukaryota > Viridiplantae > Streptophyta > Pinopsida > Cupressales > Cupressaceae > Sequoia > Sequoia sempervirens. The sequence continues at coordinate 35,307 of VDFB02125326.1, read as the reverse complement.
TTGGTTTTTATCAAAGGGGTATCGGGAGGAGTCTCACTGAACAAAGTATGTGGATTCATTTTGGCCGAACTAAGCGTTATTTGTGTGAGGTCTCGGCGAGTGACCTTCGGTCTCGCCAACTTTAAACAAAAGGTTTTCTATCGGCATGAGAATTGGATTGTCTCGGCGACAAGTTTGTTCACGAGGGTTTTTGGTAACACATGGGTTGTTCTGTGAGATGTCTCTCTAATTTCACAGAGCTACAGCGAAGCGGATGAAATGATGGAGTGCCTCTTGATGAAAACTTATTTGTCTCAACGACCAGAGGAGTATTACAAGGTGACTCTCGGCAAGACATAAGGAAATCTATATGACATCTCTTCGACTCTGTTGGGTCACAACGAAAGCAGATAAAACTGGGGGAACAATTGGCGATATTATTACCTTCGACATAATTACATGTTGTCTTAGCGAATGATTAACGAAGACTCAATCACTGTGGCCGACATGAGCATTTCTAAATGCAGTTGCAGGCTGACATGGATTTTCTCGAATATTGCGGCTGGCCGACATTGGAATATGAAGTGATGTAGGTTTAAACAACACAAGTGAAAGTTTCCTTTCTAATGATTGTTCTTGGCGATCTTCTGTCATGTTTTTTTCAGGTCTGGTTTATGTGGTTTTTCCTTGGTGGAAACTATTCGAGGTGTTTCTTGTGCTTGGTCAACCTTCCTCCTGTGACTCAGTGGTGTTATCTTTCCTGGCATTACATTGTCTGCTTGATGTTGCTGATTAGTTGTTTCAACTATGACACTTCCTCCTCTGAAGAAAGAAGACAAATTCTTTTTGGATTTGGGATCTTCCACTGCTATTGTCTTTTTATGTTATGTGGATCCGCCTGCTTTGGAGATCTGTTTTTCTTTGGGTTCTGGTTCCAAGAAACTGTGTATCCTATTCCGGGTCTTTTTCTGTGGGGGGCCTCTCTGGGGGGTGATATGATATTATTGTATTTGGGATTTTTGTCTGGGTTTGTTTGAGGTTCTAGGCTTGTTTCTTTCTATCTTTTTTCTTTTGGAGCTATAACCAAAGGTTTTCTTCCCTGGTTCTTTCCTGCCGGTATGCTCCTTTTGAACCGGGGTGTGTAAACTGTATTATCAATAAAATGTTCAGTGGCATAGCCACTTTTATTTAATTTTTTTTTTATAATAATTAATATTAATAATATTTATAATTAATTCTTAATTTTTAATAAAATGATTATTGCAATCACTATCACAATTGTTGTTCCTTGTAGAATTATAGCCTCTCACTTTTAGAAAAGAGTACAATAATATTTTTATTGATTTTTTTTTTTTAAATATCATTGCTAATAAACATCTTCATATTATCTAATCTTTCATTCTAGACTATAATTTAATTTGAACTTTGGAGAGTAACTCTTTTCATCCCTTTTTAGGTGTGGGCTCATTCTGAACCTTTCAAATTCACCAGTAGACCAATGGCCCATTGACATATGTTTTTCTTTTGAATATATGATAAAAAATAACCATGAACTAAACACACCCAAAATACCCATGCTAAAAGAACACTTGAAACAAATCTATGTATATGTTAAAAATATAAACTATGTTTTAATACACCAACATAACTATTATGTAAAGTTGTGTCTCATGCAAGAGACGCATATTGCAAGCATGAGACCTATTTAAAGATCTTTGAATCTATGAATTTGAGATGTAGAAAATATATAATATCAATGTTTATGTTTTCCAATTTTCTACATGGTATCAAAGTAACTATGATCTCAGATTTGATGAGATGGAGATAATATGTGGAGTTGTTCAAATCATATAATTCATGGCACTCCTCAAGTGTTGATCAAATTATAAGTTTTACGCTAGTTTAGTGGAATGAAGAAAGCACATGATTGGTAAACAAAATTGAGGAGAGTAACCATAAATCAATGGCGCAATCTTAGCATATGAAGGGACTACTGCAATGTTTATTTTTATCATTGAAATTAATCACAAAATTATAGATATATGCTCTGGTTTTTATGATCTCAGGTGAATCATAGTGTATGAGCCTATGCATGATTATTTCTTCTTTCTTTTTACAAGTCTTGTTCTATAAAATTGTATATATTTGTTGCATGCAAATTTGATCAAATAAGAGAAAAATAGTCAATTTATGATCAATGAGTCACTTCCTATGCTTAATGGATACATTTTCAACATCAATTTGAATATTCTTCATAAATGCATAGGTATGTAGGGTTATAATTAGCAAGGTATTACATACCAAGTGCAAAACCCCCAAACCATCTAGAATGAAGAAGGTGTAGGTGGCAATATTTGTTGAGTTATCTCGTTGATAAGAAGTCATTGGTTGTAACTAGTAAACACATCATTAAAGTATCAAATATCATTTTCAAAAGTCACAAGGGTAGATTAATTGCTATGTTTAGCTTAGATATAAAGATCATTGAAGATAAAGAAGCTACCAATTCTTGAAAGGAGGGCAACAAAATTGGTAAAGGGAGTAAAGTTGTAGGTTTAAGTCACTATATTATTTGTTACAAAATTATTATCTCTCATCACACATTCTCTTTTCCAACAAAAGTGTGGCACTGAAGTTTATATAATGGTGTGAGATAAAAGGAAGATCTATGTGAGGGATAAAAGAGCATGTGATAAACATATCCATTGATTGAAACAAAAATAAAATCACATAGCTATATAGAATCTCTTGTGGGCAGAGGAAAAGAAGAGACATTGAAATACTAGTCTCAACCATAAACAAAGGAATAATAAAAAATAAGGCTATTTTTTGAATGCAAAAAGACATGAAGAAATTTTGTCAAAAGGGGTTATAAGGTGTGAAAGGAGAAGTTTTTTGAATTGAAATAAGGGTTGCTTAGCCACTGTAAATCCATATTAACAGAGCATTTTTTATTGTTAAGATTCAAACTTATACATTGATCAAATATAGAAGCATAGATGACACATTAGAATAAATCCTATTTATAACTATTATTGACACTTGATCAAAGAAGAAACGTGATTGCAATTTTTCACAACATTTGATGAAGTCCATAATATTTGTTGAAGTTTAACTTTGAAAAGGTACAAAGTAAGTGGTATATAATTTCAAATCATGGAAGATTGAAGGTGGTAAATTTTCCAAAATTAGTCACCATTAGGTATCACATAAGTGACTTTTTTGTGGTTAAAATTTTAACTCTATAAGGAAATTAGTTTCCAATGAGAAAAAATTGTAAAAGAGAAAGTAAAGAAAATAAAAAATTAATATGTAAAAATAATACTTTGGAAGACGAACTTGAGAAAATTAGAAAGAAAAATAAAGAATTGGAAACAAAAAAAAAGTCACAAAGGAAGATATATCAAAATTGAGATAAGAAAATCTTCTGTTCAGTCAATTACTTGAAACTTATGTAAAATAAAATCACAAGAAGGTGAATAAATACAATATACTATAAAATCACAAGAGGGTGAATAAATAAGATATGCTATAAAATATTATTAAATTTAGAATGAAGGTGAAGGGATAAAATCACAAGAGGATAAAGAAATATAATACAACATGACCTAGTTCAAAAGAGTTGTGAATAAATACCTCTTTGAATATTGAATAGAAGTTACATTTGTGAAAATTAATTCTCTATAAAAATATTATAGAAATAAGAAATGAAGCTATTCACTCAAAAATATCTATCTTGAAGATAAATGTCACAAAATAGATAAATGGAAAGAAAAAACCTTCACACCAAAGACTTCAATATTACGAGGAGGCTCCAAAAATGTTGTAGAATGTCAAAAATAATATGATAGAGTGATACTCATAGATAATTTATTAAAGAGCCAAGGAGAAGTTTAGAAAAATTCATGAAGGATAAATGAGTTACATGAGAGAATATGTAGAGAGTGTGAGAGAAGATTAAATGTTACCAAAAATATACCTTTGTTATCCTATAGGTCATACAATGGTTACACAAGAAATTTTGACTTGTTGCATTATATAATTATACTATGATGAGACTTAAGCACACTCATGTAGACATCCATGCACTAGTACTAATGTCTATATATGACATAGACAAATATTTACAAAGTAGAAAAAATAATAAATAGACACATGAAATAAATGAAAACACATAAGATGAATTAGACATATAAAAATACAAAAAAAGTTGGAACTAGGAGTGGGTTAAAGGACAAGGTTGGATGAGATGCATCCTAGAAACATGAAAATAAAATGGAAACTAGAATAACGATACTTTTTAGCGTTAAAATTTCATGGGATACAATTTTTGACCTTACATTTTGATCCCACTTTAGAAATCTTGAGCCACTAGATGATAAAGCTATACTATTTAGTAAGAAATAATGTACTAAAAATAGTAAATATTACAAGGATATACGACAACATTATTCAACAAGAAATACCATTCCCAACCAAAAATCTATAATACATGTTAAACAAACAATTTTTTTATAAAAAATAAATATATTAGAAAAATATAACCTTCAACACAAAATAGTTTAGCAAATAATATATAATCCAAGGTGTATACAATACATATGAAATAAGAATAGACAACACATGCATGTAGAGAAACTACGAAACATGCAAAAGGACATGGAGAAGAAAAATCAAGAATATTTATTTTGCTTAGTTGCTAGAAAATATAAAGACACTTTGCAAAAAAGCCATACAATACCTCTATGAGTCACATGTACTAGAATACATTGTTTCTATGTGATTCTTAAAGAGTATAAAATTAGTTTCAATGAGCCACATGTAAATAAAGTACAAATGATTATACATACTTTGTAGTTCGGTAATAGTAATAAGGATGGATAAATCCAAGAATTTATCTATGTTTGGGACCACAAGCTACCGATGCTTTGGTAACATGCTATCTTTGTGTGTGTCTTTGTACATGTGAGTGTGCATATATCCCCCCTTAAAATCATTGTATAAATCAAAGGTATAGAATTATTTTTAAGGTAGAAATGGGAATACAAGGTTCCCTACTAAACATATATTAGATCATATGCCCTTAAAGTCACTAATATGCTACCCTTAAGGAGAGAAAAATTAATGGGAAGTTGTTTCAAAAAAGGAAATATGGTACACTTGAGATTGTGTCTAAAAAATGACATAGGTAAGAGTAAAGACAATATCACATATGCATTGGAAACATCACAATAAAACACACACAAATAAATTTCTATGCCTCAAGATTAGTATATATTTAAAAATAAATAATTATGGGATATTGGTGGAATTGTCATCATTCCCAAAGGTATACAAAAATACAATCACAAGGAATAAAAGAACATAAAAAATAAGCAATGAAAATGAGGTAAATATTATATAGGTTGGTCCAACATTATTCTATATATATTAAGAATATAGCGCTTTGCATTATCCCCAAGGAAATAGTAGAAAGCTAAAATAGAAAACACATGTAGTTATCTTTTTTTTTAAAAAAAACTACGTCAACATGAAAGAGACCTCAATTTACCCATTCTTTTTATTATTTTCAAAAATATTTTTAAGATAAAATACAATAGACACAAGAATAATGTAAATAGAAAATAGAGGAATTTTAATTTACCTCATTTATCCATGTACTTACAAGAGTAATCAGATTCCTCCAAGAGAAACTAATATACAAAAATAGGCATAAAGCACAAAATAAATCACAAGGGATGTCATGACAACATTGGAAATCACATAGTTATTACATTAGTTTGTAGGTTTGGGGTAAGGAGGAATATCATGAGTCCATAGAATAATAGGAGGAAGGTAATATTGGACAAGAAAATCTTTAATTTTTTTGTAGTATTGATGGTTTTTAGGAGGTAGGTTAGAATCAAGTTGGGTGTGGGTAGGCTAGATAGGGGTAGACTAGGAATTAGGTGGGGTGGATGTATTTTGGTTAACAAGATGAAAGCAACTAAGAAGGTCTATGAAATATCTTAGACCTACTACTAGAATTCGATGGGGAAGGTTCCTAAGCCTTTTGTTTTTATTTTAATTTATCATGGGGAGTGCAGAAGGGGAACTAGAATTCAATGGGAAAGGTGAAGTAGCAAGTGTACAAATATATAGTGGAAAATATATAGTTAAACCACTAAAGTAGTTAAAGTTACGTAACATGATCATGGGGTGAGGGGAACAATCCTATTAGAGGCATAAAACTAGTAGAGGTGGGATAAAAGGGGTTGGCCAAAAACAATCTAAGGAGAAGTTTTTGAAAGTATAAATTGGTTGACATCAGTTATGAGGGATGGTGAAGACATGGAAATCATGGGGAAATTAAGGAAATTTTATATGACATAAGTGATATCTCACATCAAACCAATCCAAGAATAGCCCAAGAAAATATGACACTAATTTGAAATGGGTATAATATGACATAAGGAATCTAGGAATTGGAGTCTTATTGTAATGACCTACTTGGTCATATAATTTTTTTTTATCCAATCACAAAGTAGGATGAAGTTAGGTATAATTTTTTTATTAATTATGTTAATGTGACGTACTTAAAATTAATGTGTATACTCTTTTGGCCTAACTGAATACTTAGTAAATAATAATAGCCGGTTCAAGATATCTTATAAAAAATGGGACATACAAATTCATTAGCCAATTTAAAATCTTCTATCTATTGGGCTTACCTTTTCAAATGGGATAAATTAACGTATCCAAATCAAACCATATATTTTATTTAATACATATTATACAATATAGTTATCCATATGGGATTATATGGATAAACATTATTAACTATACTCTAGCAAAACACTTTGACTCATTCATGATCAGTTCAAGTCAATGATTTTCTTGCTAAAATATTATAGCATGCCTATGATACTATGTTGGGAAATCTATCAATCAAGATATATATAATTATCTTGTACCTTACCTTATTTTTGTCCTACTTTCTAGGTACAAGTAACCCAACTTAGGTATTCTTTTGAGTATAAGTTTGATTCATATATTTATCTTAGTTTAATTAAGCTTTAAGATAAGAGTTATAAGGCCTTCAATAATCTCTATACCTATGTACTCATAACATATTTCATTCACCAAAATTCCTACATACCTTTTATCCATGGGATCAAGATACAAGAGAACTAGGTGTACATAAATATGTAGCTATTTTATTCTATATTTTATGTAACTATATAAGTGAGGATGCAACCATTTTTAGCATCTAGTTTTCCCATAAAAATATTCATCAAATACCACCCACTTAGGTGAAACAAACATTAAATCCTTTAAATAAAATAAAATAATTTTCAAACACACTCTAAGGAGGTGTTTAACGTTAATTTTTTAGTTTGAATATTTTCATGTTTACCTAGAATACAAGTTTGTTCCAAGGAAGATTTCATAATCACTCAAAATATCAAGTTTTAGTTTTCATTATTTCTCCTTGATGATATAAAAGGATGATTTCATAGATGTTATTATTGCAACTATGTTACATAATACATGTAGTAGTTCAAGCATGATGATTTGAATCGTAAATATAAACTGGACACATCATGAAAATCAAACACTATGTACAATTTAATTTGGATTAATATCTTTAAGACTAAAAGATTATTTACCATTTTATGATCATCAAGATTTCTATCAGGTGAGGTGAGAGAATGCAATAAATAAATGATCCAAATTATAACTTTTAAATTAGCATTTCAAGTTATATTAAAATTAACACCTATTCAAATTGTTTAATAATAAGTAATATTGCAAACTGAACTAAAAAATTGTAAATAATACTATCTATGTAATTAAATAAATAAATGTTAATTAAAAAAATTATTATTGCCTATACAAATACTATTCTTAGTCTAAATGATAAAAGATATAATACTTCATTAGATTCACAAATACCTATTAAGCATATAAAAGCTAAATTTAATAATCCACTAGAGTTCAAAATAACAATGATTATACCAAACACCAAGTAATCATAGGATATCTCCCTTATATAAAAATAATTATCACAACTCCATGATATACTTATAAACTAAAATATATTTTGTACCATCATGCCAATAGGAAGTTTTCAATACTTTTCTTCTAAAGACTTTGGGATATCATAAATTTGTTTTGTACATTTATCTCCATTGAAATTATAATAGAATTAATTATTTAAAATATTCATACCATTTAAAAAAAAAAATTGTAACTAACTTATAACATGAGAAAATAGATTTATGAATGTAAAAATGGTTCCAAATATACCACTAGTAAAATTATTATACTAAATATGTATGTAATAAAATATTAATAAATAAAGAGATAAAAAGTGTGATCATTTTTTGAAACTTTATCAATTTAAACACAATATTATAAAAGGTTATTTGCACAAAAAATCAAATGATTGTTGTAAAATGTATGGAAAAATAGATAAGAATCTCACCTAAAAACCTCAATGTGAAGCAAGGGAGCACAAACAAGGCACATGATTAGTTTGAAAAAATACCTCAAGGCTGTGCATAAGGGATAGTATATGAAAGGAACATGAACTATTGATAGAAAACCTCAAGGAGATTTCTTCTAATAGAACTAAAACAATTGTAGGATATGCAAAAAAAAATTGAATTGTTGAAACATTAAAAACTTTCAAGAAAATACAAGTGGTAAAGCCAGATTCCACAAATATACTGGCATTCCTCCCTACTCATACCAAAATGGGAACATTTTGAAATAGGTGGAGAAAATCTATCAACACATAAAGGATAGAGGAAACTCATCAAATATTTTCATTAAAATTGACCAAGTAGACATGTATGTACACAATGTGTATGTAAGGCCCCACCACACAACCCTAGGGGAAGTTGCAATTAACAACACAAACACAATAATTTTTTTTTTGTTTAAGTACAAAAAACATGAAAGTTCACTACACATTGCCAACAACGCCTAAGGTTATGAGACTGAGTTTACTTAAACCCAAACAAGAAACATGAATTAAAACCATTACATTTAATTATTTAACAAATTAATTACACATCCATTCCATACATGATAAAATTACGACAAGGCATAAGAAATATGACATGTTCCCAATAATAATCTTTACAATAAGATTACAACACTCATTCCCCAAATGAGGTAATTCCAATATCCAAGGTTACAAATTACAACTTCCACCTCGATACAAAGAGGGCTAATAAATTACAATAATAACTGAAAGAATAAAGCATGAAGGTACTGGATCCCACAAGCTCTCCAACTAGAAATCTCATCCATACGAACAAGAAGATGACCCAACGGATTAAGGTGCACGTTCCACACAACCATGTGATACCCGAAGGCTCACCCCCCATGCTAGGAGATAGTAACAAGGATTCCTAGGCCAAACCATCTACCTCTAGACATAGGCTACTCAAAACTGAACTGAATTAAATACAAGTACAACATCACATAACACAACGGTTACAATGCTTCCAGAGTTAAATAGTCATTTACATCACTGATACAAACAAACTATTGACTTAGGAGAAGTGTCATCACAATGTCACATGGGATATCCTGGTAAGTCTTCCTAGGTCCCAGCCCCCATCTTGGGATATCCTGGTAACCTCTAACGACTCCCGACCCCTCATGCAAACCAATGCGGAATCAATTGTCTCTTGTAGAGATGAGACAACGATCTTGCCATTCTAGGCCTTCTCGTCTCATCCCAAGTCTATACAAGCCCTTGTGTCCATGAACGAGGCAAAATTAATCTTGTTAAGTGTTTGATGCAACCTAAGCCTCTAAAATTTTATTATGTTATCACTGAATTAACTAACTTGCAAGGAGTTTCCCTGACACCACTTTGTGTGTCGACCCTCATTGCAAGCCACTCCTCTAAGACAACACGTGGAATAACTCCACACCCAAGGGTACACAAGTGCGACCTAAGGAGAATGACTCCCTATACATGACATAAGGCCCACACTTCCCGTTCACGATAACTGGGTTAAAAATTGGATACGTTTAGATGCACTACCTAAGGAAATCCAAAGGTTGACTATCATAATGACAACCCATACACATAAATGAAACCCTATTTGGAAGACTTTAGGACATTTACTCTGTTTGCACTTCGACACGAAAGAGGGAGAATGCATAAAGAAGGACAATTTGATGATTAATCACCTATTTTAGGATTTCCTGGTTTTTTCTCCAAAGCTTGAAAGATTCAAATGGTGCTTCCAAATCTTTTTCCAGCCCACCCAAGAAATTCAACCTTCTTCTTCAAATCAAAACAAATCCACAACAAAACTCTCCACCAAATTGAAAATTGAAAATTATATGAAATTGTATTTGCTCAAATAGAGTTTTCCCCAAATTTAGTCAAACCCCTAAAATATCCCATCCACCAAATTTATTGCAATTTTGGGGATATTTCCATTTCTTTTAAAATTTAAAACAAATTTACTTTCCAATTGAAATTTCATGCATTTCAAAATTTCTTTTTAACAAAAAGAACTCAAATTTTTGTAAAGAATTTATTTTATCTATAATTTCCAAAAAGTGCAATTTAAAACATATTTTCATTTTTATTTTAATTTAACTCTAAATATCCAAACATGATTTCCATTTTAATTTTAATTTAAATCTTAATATCCAATAATGCCAAAACAACTAACTTTATTTAATTTATCACCATTAACTTAATTAATCAATAAAATAAATAACAATTCAACATAGCAACTAAATATATTTAATCATCATTTTAACTGCACCCGCCATTTAATAACCTTTATAATATGAAATTAAATAAACAACCAAGGAGGAATGAACCATATTAAAACAACTAAACCTGACGACAACCCGACGACACACTATGACTAGGGTGATGACTTGGCACGAAAAAGTTAGCTACTATCTCCCAATCAATTACCGTTGGTCAATGGACACGCTCAAACCTGTGAAATCAGGTGGAGTCGATGTCATGTACCTGTCAACCTGCGAACATAGAGTATATCGAACATGCATATATATATGATAAATAAAAAAAAACCGTGAAGAGGAAATCTCAGAATCGTAGGGCGCTCGCAAGCGAGTGATACAATACTGTCCCCTTCACCAATAAAAACTTTTTAATTGATGAGTCTAACATCAACAATATAATAAAAGCATAAGGCACTTTTAATTAAATAACTGCTATGCTAATTCAAAACATGCCATATTAGAGTAAAATTCCATCACATAAAAATATCACATACGCATCGCTTAACAATTGCGATCAAATAGAACCAAGTACCATAGTCAAAGTGCTAACAAAAATAAAACATACATAGAAGAACACTGTTCGATCAAAAGAGCAGAATGGAGGGGTGCTACAGTGTAAGCATAAGAAAGGCACACAAAATATTTGAATAAATGCCTCAATGAGGTGTTGTAAAATTGTTGTGCAAAATGACAATATAGACAAGGAATGTGGTTTTGTGGGAAAAAAATTACACAAAAAATGTGGGCTCAATAATGGTCACTAGACATACACAACTTGGATTTGATGAAAATCTTTTAGAAACTTTCAAGCAAATACAATTGGTGTGTAGCCAAAATCCACTATATTTGCTAGCATTTTTTGTGCTTCAAAGAGCAGGTAATTAAATGTTATCATAAGGAATTACATTATACATAATATTAGGAATTTATATTCTAATAATATTTTTGGATTGCTTTAGTAGAAAGGATTTCACAAAAAAGGCACAATGAAAAAGGTTTTTAAAAAAAAAAATTAAATGGGTCATGGATGTTAAAAAAATTCATTTAATATTTTTTGGATGGCCTTGCATAAGGATTGGGAATCAATTTCATGTATTATAAATCAATATAAGACAAAATAATAATGAATATCCTTAAGGCCTCACCAACATCCACTTAGCTTGTGCAAAATGGAAAATAATGGTACAAGGTATCGACATCAATATTATAGTTTTGATTATAAGGGAAAAAAAGGTTTCGAAGGGACTCAAAACCCTTTACAACTTTAGGCACAAAATTCAGCTCAAAAGATACAACACTAGATAGTCAATAGCATTCAAAAACCCAAAAACTACAAAAAATACAAATAGCTGCTCAAAAGATAAACAATGAATACCAACAGCCAAACAACAACAGGCCATAGTAGGACCATTAGAGCTAAACCACGCGTGCAACCTTTCAACAAACACAAGAAAAATTTACAAGGGATTAAGAGGAATGATTATGATTAGGAAGACCTCTCTTCCTTCTTTACACAACCATCCAAGAAAGATCATCCTCCAAAAGATTATAGCAAGGGGAGGACGGGGGACAAGCCACTAAAGGAAAAATAGGAAGAGCACTGGGAATGTCACTCCCACAACCAACATCAACAACAAGATTTGTAGATAAACTAGCAATCACAACACCATTAGGAGAATCATCAACAACCTCACCAGTCGCAGTAGTAGGTGTAAACAAACAAAATGCATTGGTAGTAACTATAGACGATCCAACAACTATAGATGAACCAACAAAAGCAACAAAACCAAAAGTCCGAATAGAAACTATAGAGGACCCAACAACAATAGTGGAAGGCAACTAAGAACCATCAATAAAAAAAGCCACAATTTTAGGGGCTAAGATATCATCCCCAGAGTCAACATCCAAAGATTCACCCACAGTAAGATGCTCACGAAGAGCATCTTTCCACCAAGTAGCAAAACTATGATGAGTTTTCTGATAGTTAGTAGCCAAATGACCTGTAGAAAAGCATCTCCAATAGCATAAAGGAAGACCTTCATAATCAAGAATATGAGACCATGGTCTAGACCCCACCATCAAAATGACCTCCCTAGGTAAATCTTTTGAGGTATCAACATCCACAAGAATGCAGACGGAAGTAGGATGATCATAGATAAGAGAAGATGAATCAACCATAATAAACCTACCAATAGCATTTCCAATAGACTCAAAGCAAGGAGTCCAAAACTGAAGAGGGAAATTAGGAAGTTTGACCCAAGTAGGAACAACACTAATTGATTTAGAAAGAGGGTTGAAAGAAGGGAACCAAGGCCGGAGAGAAAGCGAGTGCTTTCCCCACAACCAAACACTCCCTTCCAACACCCGAGCCCTATCCTCCTTAGATTTAAAAGAAACAACAAAAAACCCCTAGCTAAAGGATAGAGTTCAATCCTAACCTCAACAATAGGCCTCCAAGACTCCAAAACCCACTTGTGCAAATTTGGAAGGGAAGGCCATAAACCATTGAATCTACAAATAAGAGTAGAACGGGAAAAATACTCTTCTTTATCCAACACCTCCTACCCAAAAATAAGAGTAGGGGCAAAAGAAGAGCATTGTAAGGGTTTACCCTTAAAAGAGGGCAGAGAAGAAGAAGGGAATTTACCACTAGATCCAACCACCTTAGCAAAGGACTAAGAAGCTAGGCATGAAAGAGGGACATCCACGTGTAGCGACCTAGACCTTAAAGGAGGAAAATCAGAAGCAACAAATCCACCTAGCAAAGGCCATGAGCCATCAGGAAACATAGCAAAAGATAACAATGACCCAACAGTGAACGGTGAGTCATCCATAGACACTCGCAAGCCAACAACACACAACCGAGCAACAGCCAAACCCGACCCAACAATGGCCAAACCCAAACCACCAAAAGATGACAACACAACATAAGCCAACTGCACACTAGAAGCCGACTACACACCAGAAGCCGACGACGCACCAGAAGCCAATGGCACACCATCCGCAGAAAGCAAGAGGGATTCAACAGAGGGCAGGATAGCTATTCTAGCAGAGAGTGGGAGAGCCATTGATAAATAGAAAGAGAGATGTTACATCAATATTATAGTTGATATACAATAAAACAAACATTTATGGATAAGTTTAAGACTATATCCCAATAACTACACCAAAATATATTATAAACAAATAATCAACATTTTTAAAAAATCATAGGGTCACTTGGTATGGTTAAAAAATATTTATACATTGACATTCACAAATAACATACCTTGATCATTTATGTATGTAATATATAAAATGGCTGAGTGACAATGGCACTCCAACAACTATTTCTCAGAAAGGGACAAGAATCCACCTCCTCGTGCCCATCATGGCTATAGTAGGTAGGTTCAATCCTATCATGGACCCACTGGGAATCTAATTTGGTAGCATGCAAGGCAAGTGAAACAATTTTTCGTACACAGATTCACAAGGCCAAACTAGGTGCCCTTTCGCTCACATAGGCATTTGAATAAAGAGAAGCAAGATGTTTTTGATTTATATGAAGATGAAAGATCTCTATATGTGCAAAAGGATAGTTTTCAAAGAAGACAACATGAAGCAAATCCAAGGTTTTTGAATCACCGTTATAAAGAAAGTGAAGTAGAATATAGATCCAATCATAAAGGGAAGGATGCGGGGGTTAAGGTTTTGGAAAATAACGATACCTCTCAAAATAGATATCATGAAGATAAAGAAACGAGGAATGCAGGGGCATCTCATGAAGATAAATAAACGAGGCATGCAGGGGTTCCTTTCAATCCAAAAGAACATGATCATACATATAATGGTAGGAATGAGAAGCATACTAGACATGCTAATATTGATGGCTAAAATAAAGGAGAAATGGGTCTGTTGAAAAATTAGGATTCAAAAAATCTTGAAACAAAGCCCCATCCACATGGTATTATTAACCAATTGATTGGCAATCAGTAGGATCAATCAGGGGTGTTAAAAATTTCACATTTAATGAAGGGTAAAAAGAGGCCTAATAAGAAGAGTAAAGCAAGCAAGAGAAAAGCAAATGGTAACAAAAAACCAGCTTTGCAATGGTGGCGTAAGCAGGTAGTTCAACATGAACCCCTTGAGCATAAGGATTCAATCGAACAAATACATGGAAATAAGACTAGACCGGAACAACAAGGAATTGTTAATATCACATTGTTTCAAGATCTACTACAAGATCGAATTCAGGATCTTCGTCAATGGGCATTAATTTGTAAGTTTTGGAACCTCACTCTAGATATAGATTTACTGAAGAATCTATTATTTGAAGAATGGTAAGGGGTTACCAAGGTTTTTTATTTGGATCAGACAAAGGGTATTTTGTGTACTCTTCAATTCAAAAACTGAGAGAGATGCTATTTACAAAGTAAAGTCTTGGGTTTTCAAAGGTGTTGGTTTGTGTATGCAACCATAGACACCAAAATTTAAGTCACATCAGTTTGAGGCTAGATTTTTTCCATCCTGGGTCCAGTTGCATTCTCTAGCTTTTGAATATAGAGATCTCAAACTAATTGAAATCATGGCAAACCATGTAGGGATCTTTCTAAAGCATGATATGGAGTTTTTAGAAATCCTTCAAAACCTATTAGGGTTTGTATTTTATTGGATACCACAAAAACATTTCCAACCCAGATACATATAAATTCAAAGTTTGGTATGTGGGTTCAGGAAATTGTTATAGAAAATCCACACATTGTATGCACTATATGTCATTCCATTGAACATGAAAAAGCAACATGCTCTGATCTTGAGGGATTGAAAGGGAAAACAAATTTGCTTTCATCACCTATGTCTATTAAAAGGAAAGATACAAAGCTATCTATTGTCAATGTGCCTAGAAGGAAAGATGCAAAGTTATTTGTTGATAATCTCTTTGAGGCCAAGGCAATTGCTCATGAGGTTCAAGGAAAGAAAGGGAAACAAGATTCACGACAACAAGGTTTTGAAGAAGTCAAGGAGTTACTGGTTCATAATGAAAATAATCCTGCCTTTTTTATTGAAGCTGTGTACTTACTTGTGTTTCTACCTCTAGCACGACCTAGGAAAGGAAATCAAAATAGTCAACACATCAATAAAAGTGGTTTTACAAGCCTCCCCTCAGTCTCATCAGTTGTATTAAACCGAATAGATGTTATTATTAGACAACCAATGTTTAGTAAAGAGCCTATTCTAATATATATCAAGCCATTGGAAGAGGGATCTTTCTCTTTTTCACCATTGAAATAATGGGTTTTCTCTTAGTAGAAGTTATTGAGCAAAAAGAAATTAGACAAGGAAAATGTTGAGACTTTAACTATTGTAAATGCTGAGAACCCTAATGCACTTTTCTTAAAACAAGGGGGTTGCCTTGATAAGTTTGAAGAACTTGTAGATAAAATCCTTTATTCAATAGGTTCAGATTTATTTCATGAGATAGTAGAAGAGATATTAGCTGAAGAGGGAGAGTTTGTACCTTTGCAGGAAGACTAGTTTCAAGCACCTGCCATTTAGGAATTACCTAAGGAAGACAATACAAAAATTGATGCAAAATTGGTCCTTGAATTTGATTATTCATAGACTTTATCATTAGCATAGATGCTGAATTTTCATTTATTAATCAAAAAGTCCCTAGGGAAAAGAGGTAGAAATTATAAGGCTACCAAATTAAAGGAAGAGATTGATGCAGGACTATAGGCTACTTTGGATGGGAGTATATCAATAAGTAAAAGGCCAAGGAGAGCATGCTGCTCTCCTTGAGCACAATGAGGGTGGTTTCTTGGAATGTTAGAGGAATTAATTCCTTTGACAAGCATGCCCAAATCAAACGACAATTAGATGTTTGTGGGGCAGATATCATATTGCTGCAAGAAACCAAAACTTCACAAGAATCATTTGAGGCGTTAATTAAGAAATGGGAAAAATGGAAATCAGTTCATGTGCTTCCTCAAGGGGCTTTAGGTGGTTTAGTCACATTATGGAACCCAAATTTTTTTTCCATTGAAGTGGTTAATAGGGGCAGTAACTGGTAGTTGATGAATGTTGTAAGTTTTGATATCAGATTCAGGACATTCAATGTATATGGTCCAATAAATATGCATGAAAGGAAGAGGCTATGGGAAGTGTTAACAAGCATCATTCAAGGTTTTGGGAATGAAAAGGTGATTCTGGCAGGGGATTTCAATGCGATAGTGTCATTACAAGAAAAACAAGGAGGTATATGCCCACCAAAAAAAACAATGGAAGGTTTTAGTTGTTTTATTTCTGACAATGCATTGAATGATATTTTTCCACTAAAGGGTAAATTTACTTGGACAAATCAGAGGAACATTTTTGTGCAAATTGTAGAATGCCTAGATAGGTTTTTAGTATCACAAAATTAGATAATGGCATCATATAACTTGGTTTAAAAAATATTGCCATTTGTGGGCTCAGATCATTATGTAATTTCATTAGAGATGACAAGTTTAAATCCAATGGTTGAGTGTAGGCCTTCATTCAAGTTCAAGAAAATATGGTTCATACATCCACATTTTCTCCCTCTTCTCCAGAAATGGTGGGTTAGTGCACCTTTTCAAAGAGCACTAAAATGTTTCACTTTTATAAAAAGTTGTGGTATGTTAAAAATCAGATTAAAATATGGAATGTGCAAGTTTTTAAGAATATTTTTTCCTAAAAAGAGGAAGTGGAAAAGGAGTTAGTGAATGTTCATGAGAACATAATTTAGCATGGTTTGGATTCAAAAATATATGAAAAATAGAAGAATTTGTAGTCACTATGGGAGGAATTAGGCAAGAGAGAAGAAATCTATTGGTGTCAAAAGTCTAGGGAATTATGGTTAAAGGAAGGGGACCGTAACACAAAGTATTTTCATGCCTTCGCCCAAATCAAAAGAGATGCACAAATAGTGTTTTCAATTCAAGATGCCATATCAGGAAATTGGATTACAAATGCAAAGGAGATTCAGGAATAAGGGGTCAATTTTTTAAAAAACCTCCTAGCCTCGCCTGGGAAGGGGCCAACACGGGTAAGTCAAGATGAGCATGTGTTGTTGGCAGCAATTCCAAATATCATTTCTCATGAAGATAATGAGGGGTTGATGAAGCTGTTCATCTTAGAAGAAGTAAGGATGGTAGTTTTTTCTCATTCTCTCAATAAGGTCCTAGGACCGGATGGATTCATATCTCTATTCTTTTAGAAGTGATGGGATGTGTTGGGTTTGGACTTTCTTCTAGCTTTGGAAGAGTCACGAAAAAATTTGTACAGTGTTGAAGCACTTCAATGTGACAAACATTGTAGTCCTACCAAAAGCAAAGAAGCCAAAGACTTTTGCATAGTTTAGACCCATCTGATTGTGCAATATAGTTTATAAAAATTTCACAAAGGAAATATATTTAAGGCTACAACATCTTATCCCTAAAGTCATTTCACAAGAACAAGGGGGCTTCATCCCCGGTAGAGAAACAACTAAGGGTGCATTGGTTGCACATGAAGTACTTCATTCTATTAGCACTAATCATCTATCATCCTTCATTGTAAAGCTTGATATGATGAGACTGTATGATAGGGTTGATTGGAGCTTTTTAATGAAAGTATTGGCCAAGTGGTGTAAATGGATATTATCTTGTTTATTAGGGGCCAAGTTCTCGGTTATAATAAATGGGGCACCTTTAGGATTTTTTAACGCTACATAGGGGGTAAGGCAAGGGGATCCTCTATCCCCTTTCCTCTTCATTATTATGGTAGATGCATTGAGTAGCATAAGAAAGGAGAAGCATAGTTTGGGTCGATGGAAAGGTGTAAATATTCCTCATACACACATTTTAGTTACACATACTCTCTTTGCAAATGATACTTTGTTATATGGGAAGGAAAATATTGTAGAAGCCAAAGAAATAAAATGGGTTCTATACATGTACTCCTTAGTATTAGGGAAAAAAATAAATGCACAAAAGTCTAAGATATATGTCTTTAATTCCAAGGTAGCTATTAGAAAGAAGATTGTTCAGGTTTTAGGTTTCCAAGTGGAAAAAATTTCATGCACATACTTGGGGATCCCATTATTTATGGGAAAAAAAAGACATCTTATTGGTCTAAGGTCATAGAAAGGATTAAGTCTAGAGTTTTTGCATGGAAATTAGCTCGATGTCTATCATTATTAGGCCACATTTTTTTAATCAAGATTGTTTTAGCATAAATTCCAAACTATTTTTATAGCAGTCCTTAAGGCCCCAAAATCAGTTGTTGATCATATTGAGAAGATTATTAGGGAATTTTTATGGAAAGGGAATATGAATGATGGCAAAAAAGTTACTCTAATATCTCTTGATAGCATGTCTTCTGAAAAATTCAAAGGTGGAGTAGGAATGCATAATATCTCCAAACGTAACATGGCTTTTGGGGGAAAATTGAGATGGAAAATGCACACTAAGTTTGATTCAAAGTGGTGCAAGATAATGTAAGAAAAATATTTAGATACTCAAAATACAACAAGATTATTTACAATATCTAATCCCCCAGATGGATTTGTTATGTGGAAATTTATGGTCTCATGTCGGAAGGTGGTCACTTCATACATCTCCTGGGAAGTGCATAAGGGTGACGATGACCACTTTTGGAATGATTCTTGGAATGGTTATCCTCCTTTGAAGGATTTCCAAGAATTGTAGTCAACTATTCCGGTGTTATCTCAGCTGTGGGCCACTAGATCAATTGATTATGTTGACTTAGTAAATTTAGCAACTGGAAGAGTAAAATGGAAACAACTTTTTGAAACACAAATAACAATGGCTCAAAAGGATCTTATGCATCATACTTTAGCTAAAAGAGTATTTTTTCTATCAGGAAATTCCAATCAAATCATTTGGGCTCCCTCCAAAGATGGTAATTATACAGTCAAGCAAGGTTATAAAGCAATTCTTAATAGAGATGCTCAAATGCAATCACAAAGAGCTTTTTATTTTTGTTGGAACAACATGATTCTACCAAAAGTAGGGAGTTTTGCATGGCTGGTATTGCGTAAAAGGGTGCTAACAAGCAAAAGGCTTACTAAATTAGGAATTGTTGAACCCTTCAAATGTGTTTTATGTGAAGAATAATTTGAAGATGTTGATCATTTATTCTTATAGTGTGTATTTTCTTAGAATTGTTGGAAGTTCATGCTACACAAAATAGGCTTTCTTTCTCCTTTGCCAAAGATAGTTTGGGATCTATTTCAAGCTTGGCCCGTGTTATATAGATACTCTTTCTTTGCATGCATTTGGCATCTGATACCAGCTACAGTACTTTGGTCGATCTGGTGGGAATGAAATAAGTACATCTTTAGGAATGTTTCTTCTTTAGTCCAGAATGTTCAAAGTATAATTGAGAAATCAATTTCAGAAGCAACTAATGCTTATGTTCAAATCTATAAGAATTCTAGTTCACTCTACACGACTTGGGATGATAGTATACTGAAGAGTTGGAAGAATGCAAGTCTTCCATTCAAAGGTAGTTTGAAATAGCCTCATAAGGAAAGAAGTGATAGGGGCCAGGTTAAATGGAAACCTCCAGCTTCAGGCTTTTTTAAGTTAAATTTTGATGGTGCTTCAAAAGGAAATCCGGGAGTGTCTAGAGTGAGGGTTTGTATTTGGAATTCTTGTGGGGTATTGAAGGTAGCCAAGTCAATTGCTCTTCCTTTAGGTACAAACAATATAGCAAAATCAATGGCAGTTCTTCATGGTTTAAAACTAGTAAGGCATTTAGGTATATCCAAAATCCATATAGAAGGTGATTCGTTAATAGTCATCAATGCATGCAAAGAGAGAACTTGTTATAATTGGCATTTAAAATATGTATTGTAGAATGTTTGGGGGTTGCTTGATAAGTTTTAAGCGTTTCATATTTCGCACACATATAGAGATGTGAATAGATTGATAGATCATCTGGAAAACATGGGGCGTTAAAAATAGGAAGTATCTATCACAGAGGGTAGTCTCAAAGATGACATATTCCCAGTCTTAGCAGAGATAGTGGCAAAATAAATTATGCATAGGGATACTTAACATTATGATTTCTTAAAAAAAGGCTCCATTGGGTTATGTAAGATCAATTTTCAATTCTATTTTAAGTGACATGTGGAAAGAACATGTGGTTAATGCATAATCATGATGGGGTCATGTTACGCTTAATCTGACAATGGGAAATCATAATGAAGTTCTTGGCATATTTTGAATCTCCAAATTTAAGCAGTGCAATATAATGATTCAATTTTCATTCAAGGAAATAGTAGAGAAAGGACAAGTTAGCATTTAAAAAAAAGAGTGATTTTGTATAGGATTTGGGAAATCTGCAAGGATTACTTCATGCAACAAATATTATGTGTGTTTTTTAGAAGTTTCATTAGTACCAAGTACCAAGGTGGCTTGGTACTGATTTTGTTCATGCCACATGTGAGCAACAATTATCAATATTGAAAGGATGCTACTAAGTGAGTGAAGGAAATTTTCTTTAAATGCTAACATTTATTGCAATGTATGTAGGTGTAAGGCGGTACAAAGCAATCCCTCTAATGATGAAGCTGCATTAGTATTGTGACAGGTGAAGGATTTGATGTGTGCAAGAATTGGTAGCATCTTACGACAACCAAGGACATGATGACATACAAAATCTTGTGTCATCCTAAAGAAGTGTGTGAAGGATAAATTTTATCATTCCCTAGGCTTGTTTGCATTTTAATGTATTTTGTTAACACTTGCATAAGGTGCTATGGGTATGCATCAACAATTTTCTTTAGAGGAAGAGGGTGAAATCCATGGTTGTCTCTGGGTTTGCAGAGCTTTTTGTAGAGAAAAGATGGAATACCTACCACAAAATTATATAGTCTAGGTACATGTGTGCGAATGGGAGCTACCATTCTCAAAATCAATTGGTGATGCACAACTTGGTTAGGTATTCAAAAATCATTGTCACCGGTTTAAGAAAGGTGTGAAAAGGATCATTAGAGATGAAATAATGTATCCATAGGCATGGAGGGTAATATTTCCTTCATAGTTAGTTTCTATCTTTCTCTCAAATGCTTTTGATTTTTTGTAGTCATTGCCTCTACTTCAATTGATTGCTGATAAAGTAGTCAGGGAAGTATTTTTACAAGATAATAAGCTTCTCAAGGGGGTGAAAATGTATGATTTATGGAAAGGGAAAGGCCAAACTAGAGGTCTTTTCCTACGTCATTTTCTGCTCAATGGAAATGCATACA
This sequence comes from Sequoia sempervirens, assembly GCA_007258455.2. Taxonomy (NCBI): domain Eukaryota; kingdom Viridiplantae; phylum Streptophyta; class Pinopsida; order Cupressales; family Cupressaceae; genus Sequoia; species Sequoia sempervirens. The sequence goes on along the minus strand of VDFB02125326.1, from coordinate 13,298 downwards.
TTTCAGTTTTTGATGCCATCAAGAACACATTAGAGATGTAGAGTTTTGGATACTTGCAACAAGTGCTGGAGAGACATGCGGTTGTGGTCGGTGAAGACTTAGTAGAAAGGATAAGGAGGAAAGTTAATGCATTACTGACTCTACTTGCCCATGTTCATGTTGAACCAGTGGTTGCAGTTGCTCCAAAGCTACACAATCATCATGTCCTAGTGCCTCTAGATCCTCATATCCCCATGCTCCAGAGCCTCATGACTCGATGATTCAAGCTGCTGCTGAGGTGGATGCTATTGACAATGTTAGCTCCTCACTCCACCCACGTCAGGTCCATATTCCTAATCTCAACATCTCTCTGTCTATGCAAACTACAGTGGGAAAATTTTAAGAGCAACAGGGAGAGAATGAGATTCAGGTTGATGCAATGGAAGAATAAGGTGGTTTTGCTAAAATGAACTTATCATAAGATATTTTTCTAAGGGGTATTATAGTGAATTTTGTATATGTTTTTAATGAGTGTATAGGGTTTTCAGTTAGGGGAAGGGTCTTAATATCAAGCAGTATAAGAATAGTGTATAGACAGGGGATGTGAAACTTTGTCACTTGCAAGCTTTCATGCTGACATAACTGGCTAGCAAGAGCCATTGTTTATGAGTTTTGTAAAATATTACTATTTTATATTAATATATATACAGGTTTAATGCCTTTTGCCAAAAAAAAAACATTTTTTAAAATATAAATAAATAATTTTATGCAAATATGCAAAAGGTGTAGAAGATCAATCTCCAAGAAACAAATTTGATAGATTATGAATAATAAAAATGTTGGGTATACATGTATGTGGAAATGTGAAATCTCACATAAGATAAGCACAAGAATCAACTTTTCCAATACAATCAATATTCTATATATTTAAAGTTATTTTTGAAAATTAATTACATTCTTATAATAATTTTTTTAGCTTGATAAAGCATCTTTAATTTATGAAAAAAGTAAATACATCAACTAAACTCAGCTTTATCTAATATTAAAATAAAATATGATTCATACTCATGATAAAAGTAATTCAAAGAATCTAATTTTCTACTTTTTTTCCTTTTTAGACTATGCTTTAATCTCTAAAAATGATAGTTGAAGAATATTTTAATAAAATAAAGAAGAAAGCAATTGAATAATCTTCATTACCACCTCCAAATAAAAAGAAGACTTCTAGATTCCCTCAAAATTTCGCTAAGTAGAAATTAAATTTCATAAATATATGTACTTCCACTCTACTTTTGTGGCTAAAATTAGATAACAAATTAATTGAAGAATAATGACGATTCCTTCTTCATAAGTTTTGACTTCAATTAAATATTTTTGAAAGATATTTTCAAATTTTTAGATGTTTCCAACATTTCATTCTATTATTACACATAATATATCATTGAAGCCCATAATCCCTTTATAGTTCCACTTATTGGTTGAGCACCCTTGAACTAAAGCTAGATGATTGTTACTAATGTTCAAATTCTACCACATAGACCTGAACCCCATGATACAACTACTATTTTTATTTATTGCCTCACCACATACAATCAAGTGCCTACATGAATATCAGACCTTCTAGATGCTAGTAAACACTATAGATCTAGAGGACTTTATACTAAAATTACCAAACAAGATATCCTAATTTTTTTTTTCCAATGTTAAATTCCTTTTTTGGAATTGTTTTATGAATGTTTTTCCTTATAATTATTTTCCATGGCTCATTACCAATCAAAGCATTTTCAATCCATTTAGAAGCTAGAGTCATTCCTTGAATCCTCAAGTCCTTTAACCCTAGCCCCCCTCTTCTTTCCCTACACAACATTGCCATTTAACAACATGCTTCTTGTCCTTGCCTTTACCATCAAACCCTAAGAATTTCCTTATTAATTTTTGAACATTGTTAATTTGATAATTGGAAAAATACCACACAAAAGCATATTATATGGAGTAAGATGAGATTTTTTTTGTTATACTTGTACCCTTTTTGCAAGTGAAAGATAATTATTATTCCAACTTTTTAGATTTTTTTCAATCTTTGCAAACATCTAGTTCCACATTTATTTTAAGGAAGGATTAATAGAAAATGGGATGCTTAGGTATCTAACAACTTTGTCTGAGCCACACCACTACCAGGTGAACTTTGAGAACCAAATGGGAGGATTATAACTCCAAATAAGTAATAAGGACTTGAGATCTGAAATTTTAGACCCAGATGCATGGAAAAAATATTTAACCTTAATAATAGGTTATCCACATTTTCTTCTATCAATTTATGAAAGAGGGCAGTTTCATCCATAAACTAAATGTTAAGTAGGGAAGATTTGTTTGGAAGTATACCATTCATTAGTTTAGCTCCAAGGTTTTTAGATCTTAAGATATAAAAATAATGATTCAACCACAATTACAAATAGTGTAGGAACCAAGGGACAACCTTGTATTATAGATCTACCCAGGGGAAAAGGATTGGAAAGAGAACCATTTACTTTAATTTGAGCATATGCATCTTTAAATAAGAGCCTTACTATTTTGCATAATTATATTGGAAAGCCAATTGCTTCTAAGATACAAATCAAAAATGACCATTCCACTCTATCATAAGATTTTTCAAAATCAAGAAGGATCCCTACATTCTACTCACCTCTTTTTTCCCAATCCAATGCCTCCCAAGTAGTAATAAGGTTTTCTAAAATATATTTTCCCTTGATAAACCCAGTTTGGGTACTATTTATTATCAATGGAAGGATCTTTTTCAACCTCCTTGCCAACAAATTTGCAAATATTTTGTATGATACATTTAGAAGAGTGATGGGTCTCTAGTTCTTGATATTACTTTTATCACCATCTTTTGCAAGTAATTTTATTATACCCATTTTTATGTCCCTCCCAAAGGATCATTTTTCAATAGCCTCTTGATACACCTTAGAGAGGTCATCAACCACCCTATCTAAATTAGCTTTGTAAAATTCAACTAGAAGACCATCAACCCCAGAAGAATTTCCCATTTTGAAAGGATAAATTAGCATTAGAAATTTCTTCTTTGGATATTTCTTTTTTAGTTTTACCTCAATCTATTTAGATATTTTCCTAAACATTATCTATCTACAAATATCTTGAGAATTATCTATCTACAAATCTCTTGAGAATGTATACACGAGCTATTTTTATCTTCTTTTGTGAATAGGTTTTTGTAGAATTCAAAGAAGATTTTATTTATCTCCTAATTATCTTGCACCCTATATTCATTGATCCTAATAGTCCCAATAGACTCAATGTTATGATTTACCTTCAAAATATTGAAAAAATACTTGGTACCCTTTGTTGGAAATAATGTCCCTCAATCCCACAGGTTGAAACCTTTGAAAGGGCCAAATCGGTGTGACATCTTTTGTGTCTGGCCGACTAGCAGTTTGAATCTTGTTGAATTATTTAGGTCGCTGTGACCTTGCAGAAGTCTTGGTGAATGGTTACACATTGGATCCTATCGCTGTGACATTTTGTTCGGTATAATCTCTCACCGCCCGTGGAGACCTCTTGTCGACTATTGGTGTTTATCGGATATCGAGGAGAGTCTTGGATGTTCACTATGAGCTCTCAGCAATATGGATGTCTCACCGACAATGTTTTCTGTTGAAGTCTTCGGGGAGAGTCTAGGGTGTTCGGTAAGAAGTCTTACCGATATGGATGTCTCACCAATAGCTTTATCCTGGAGACATCAGGGTGACTTGAACACTCGGGAAGAAATCTTGGCGATAGTTGGTGTGTCTCACCGACGGTATTCACCCGGAGTAGAACAAAGGTCTCGGTGTAAGGTCTTAGCGATGGATAGAAGTCTTGCCAACTGTCGTGTGGTGCTCGGTATGACTTGTGGGCATTCAGAGTAACGTCTCAGTGAAAGTGGGGTCTTGCTGATAGTAGTATGGCTCCGGAGTAACATAAGAGATCTCGGTGAAACCTCTTGGTGACAGTTGAATGTCTTAGCGATAGATGGGTGCCGATGGAAATGCTAATGTTACAGTATGAATTAGGACCTCGGTATGTAGTCCTGGTGAGAGCGGTATGTCTTTTCGACAAAATGACTCTTCGGTGTGACTTAGGATATCGATATGTGGTTTCACCGAAGAGTGATAGTCTTACCGAAAGGAAAACTGAAGTCGATACAAGTTGTAAGCTTGGTGGAACCTCTTGCCGATGGAAATGACTCTTGGCGACATCGATGATTGAGTCTTATGGCATCGGGGAGACACGATTAGTGTCTCACCGACATTGCAACATAGTTGAAGCCTTTTGACCATGTGAAGAATTTCCTATCTCATGGACCAATCAGAGAAGCCGAATGGGAACTGTTGGAAGACAGTTCATTGTGGCAGTTCTGAGAGGAAGCTCGACAGATAGGGAACAACATGAATATAGTTTGTAGTTGTAGATGCTCGATGGTTTAGTTGGTTCCAAGAACAATTGGGTGAATAGTTCGAATTGTATCAGAGTGATTTCTATTCTGTAAAGATTGTAACTTGAAGGTTCCTGTACAAGATTGGTCATTGTGAAAGCTGCTGTAATTTGGCATCAGAAAGATAAGTCAGAACTCTGTATGTAATTATTTGTTACTGTAATACAAAGTGACTTCTCTTGGTGTGGTGGGTTTTTCTCCCATAAGGGTTTTCCCATGTAAATCTGGTGTTCATATGTATTTGTCTAATTCTCTATTTCTGCTATTTATTTCAAAGTGCATCTTAATTGAACTGTAATTGAAAAATTAAGAGTATATTTGCATTCTTCCCTGAGGTTTTGACATTAGGAGAGTTGTTTCTGCATCTAGCTTTCCTTACACCCTTGTCTCCATATTTTAATCAATTCAATTTTTCCCTTATCCTAGTCTCCTAGGCCCTCTTAACTTTTTTTTAGTTTGTGTTTTATATCTTTTACCCTATTTACCAAATTTTCATTATCACTTTCCATTTGTACCTCAACCTCTACAATTAACAGTTCATCATGTAGAGAGCATTGCACTCTTTTATTTTCAATTGCAATGTTTTTCCCAATAGTTTTCAACAAGATATTCAGATTGGAGACCAAACCAACCCAATAGCTATTGGATGAATCCTTAGGAAACAAGGTTAAATTAATTTTCCTCAAATTTTTAATACCATCCATACAATATTGATATTTAGGATATCAATATTAAGTTTATAGAGGTTGTTCTTTTTATTATTTGCTTTGAATCCACTAGATTTGACCACTATTCTTGTTTCAATTGGATAGTGATTTGATAGTGATTTTGGCTCTACATACACAAAATTAGCATCCTTTTTTCTCTAAAAAAAATGTATCTTCATGAGCATAAAATTAGTCAAGTCTGCAATAGACTCTTTTACTTTCAATTTGATTATTGCACCATGTAAACCATATACTCTTGCTATCCTTCTTCCCTTCCAGGGGATCAAATAACTTCAACATTTTTTTCATTCTTGTCTAGTAATATTGTTCATTCCCTTTCCATCCATAGGGATACCTCCTAGACTTGTCTTCCTTATTTTCAATAATATTAAAATCACTCCCAATAATCCAATAAATTTTTGGGTAGACTATCAACACACCATCTCCAAACTTATATTCTATTTGTAATCATTAGGAGCATAAATTGAGCATACTCCAATTTTTTTCTTATTTTTATGCATTGTTACCTAAATACACCTATTGTAGGGGGAGCAACCATAACTAATAATGTAGGGTTTCCATTTTGGTCCTATTAAAATTTCTATTCCTCTTTTTTATTTTTGATGGTTAGTATGTAAGACAACAATTTTCTTACATCCAAACCTTAGTGCATTGTGTAATTGAAATTCAACAAAATTTACTTCTTGAATTAGAAGATAGTCCAATTCTTTTTAACTATTACAAAGAGACCTTGAAACATATTTTCTCTTTGGGGATTCAAGTTCTAAAATATTCCAACTTATATAGATAAGAATCATCTATGAGAGGGGGGTTCTTTTGACTCTTATAGAGTCTATCAAAATAGGAAGGAATTCCTTCACCTTTTCCTTTCTTTCCAGGATTTTGTGAGATGTTACTTCTCACATCCTTTCTTTTCTTATTTTCTTAATTTTTAAAGTATTTTTTCCCTTTTACTAATGGGGGTTGTTTTCTTCTCTGAGATTGCTTGCTCTTTGTTGTCCTTGATAAAAGTGGATAAGAGAGCTTGTGCTACTGTCATTTTTTCTTTATTGTTTAGGTTATTTTTTATCTCTTTCCTTAAGACCCATAAATGTAAGACTTGTTTTATTTTCAACCCCTTTTGGGCTATAAAGTTTTTATTGAAGGTTGGGGTTGCTATCTTCCTGTTGGATGAGTTGTTACAAATGTTTATTTTGAAGGCTCAAAAGTGTTTGTTTTTAATGTTGATGGATGAGGTGCATTTATTTTCTTCTTTTAAGTTAGAGTATCTCGCTATGCCAAAGGATGTTGTGACTTTCCTTTCTACCTGAGTGTTGGATTTCTACTGGGTGCTATAAGTGATGTCTACTATGGAGGTGGAGATTGCTCCTTTTAATGTGGAGCCCTCTCCTATTGAGGTGGAGTTGGTTGTTGTATATTTGGTGGGAAGATTACTTCTTTACTTTTTATTCCTATTCAGGTGGAGCTTGTGTGTGTAGGAGAGTGATGGATTTGGTGGCAAGTGTTCTCATATCATCCTCTCCTATAGAGGGATGATCTCTCCTATTGAGGTGGAGTTTAGGTTGGTGAATTAGGTGGGGTGGTGTTGCAAGAAGGCTGATGCTCTTCAATGCTCAGTTGTGCTCTCTAACTTTTCTATTGAGGTGGGGAGTTTGGATTTGTTGGAATTGTTGAAAAATAGGGGTATGTTGGTGTTCTACACCATTAAGATGACTATTTTTCTTGGCTCAACATTGGTTATCCTAAGTGTCTGATTTGTTGTAGCTTGGCTGATGCAGTTTATGTCTTTGATTTCCTAAGGGTTCAAGGAGCCGATTAAAAATTGGTTGTAAAGGGTTCAAGGTCCCTCCAAAACCTATTTTTTGTAGCTTGATTAGTCTTTATTTTATGTTAGTTGTTGTTGTAGTTGGGCTTTTGTTGGTCTGTAGATTATCTTTTTAGCAACATGCTTTGGTTTGAAAAGGTTTCATGTCCCTTCAAAACCTATTTGTAATGGGTTTTGGGTCCCATCAAAACCTATTTTTCCTCTAATAAAATATAAGGGTTTAAAATAAATTATATCTCTATTTTCCTTTTTATAGTCACAATCATACATGATCCCATTTGAATAAAAAAAAATTGTAATCTCTGGAGGGTTTGGGGGTCTCTTATCCTTCCTTCTATTTTTTTCTTTTAGATTATCTAGCACAATTTCTTGTGCAATTTTTTTTATGAATCACATTTGCATTGTTTATTACAAGCATAATTTCACCATTTTATTTACTCATATTTTCAACTTTATTCATATCATTTGGAACAAAATCTTCATTACTAAGATCAAATTCCATATTATTTTGATCATTCAATGTTTCATAATTCCCAATTTATTTTTCCCCACAATTTTTAGTCATTTCATCAATAACTATGTTATGGATAACTTCTTATTCATTTTGCATATTATCCTTAGAGCAAGATTGTGTTTCTACCACATGGTTTTCCCTCGAGGAAGGGTGCAAATTCCCACTATTATTTATGTCATATTCCATATCCATATTATTATCTTCACCTGAGGATTTTGTGCATCATGATCATTGAAAGCAACCCTTGATGGTCTGTTGTTTCTTTTATTGTTTATGTTTAGGACAATTTGTTTTTTGATGACCATCAATTTTGCATAAAAAAAAGAATTCAAACCTCCTAGGGATTCTATTTCATAATTGAATAATTTTCCCTCAAGTTCAAATTTACTTATTCAGGGATTTGAATCCCTGTATTGAATGATACCGATATTCTAGCATTCATGTGAGGCAACATGGACCTAGTGTCCTCAATTTGAAGAATTCTACCAATAGGTTTTAATAGTTGAGGTTAAAACACCCATATTTGTGGGGTTGCATTCTTAACATTTATCCACCTTAGAAAAAAAAATAGCTTTTCATTTTGTGTAATTTTTGGTGACGAAGAGATTCCCATAAAAGGGTTTTCCCGATATTCAAAAAATCCTTTTCTAAAACCTTCTTTTGCATGTTGTGCTTTTTTCAGAAAAATAACAAATAAATCTTTTTGAATCATCCTACACAATGAAATATAAATCCCCATCTTTTTACACCACACACTATTTAACCAATTTAAAAAAAAATCCTTGTAGGAAGATTATTACTGTCCATGCAAGCAAGAAAAATAGTAGTAATTTTTAGCCTACTTTATTCTTTTTAATTGTATTTAGCATTTATTCATTAGGGTTTACCCTCAGAACCCAAGGAAAAAGGGGGTCCTTACCTCCTTCACATCTTCTTTCTATACCTCCTCCACCTTCCTCAATAGCCCTTCCACATTTTTCTCTGAGTCCCACATTGAATTTCACTTTAGTTGAAAGCACTTTTGATTCTTCCACTGCAAAGATTCTTTGAAGGTTTTTTTTCTTCATTGTTATTAATGACTTCCCCACTACCAAAAATTGAGTCAGAATCCATACACACTCATATAGATGAAATAATCATATATATGTGAGCAAACACCCAACCCCCCAAAGATATTGGCCATACCCTAACTCTTACAAACAAATTCCAATTTAAATTTTTTCAAGAAAACCACTCGCCCACCAAGGACACCAGACACACACACAACTAAAGAAATGACACACAGAGCCAAAGACAAAGGGGACAAAACTTGCAGACCAATATTATTAAAGGCACAAAACTAAAGGAATAAAGGGGGGCTTACAGTAGCACATGCAAGGAAGATGTTGCTTCATCTCCCGCACATGCAAACTAGAGCCCTCCTCCAGTTCTTCACATTGGGAATAAATTTCATGTATTATAAATCAATATGATATAAAATAATAATGAATATCCTTGAGGGCTCACCAACATCAACTTAGCGTGTGTAAAATGGGAAATAATGGTACAATGAATCGACATCAATATTATAGTTGATATACAATAGAATAAACATTTATGGATAAGTTTAAGATTATATCCCATTAACTACACCAAAATAGATTATAAACAAATAATCAATATCTTTTAAAATATAACTAAAGGATTTCATACAAATGTGAAATCTAGTAGAGATGTATGCAAGGTGTAGAAGATCAATTTGCAAGAAACAAATTTGATAGATTATGAATAATAAAATTGTTGGGTATACATGTATGTGGAAATGTGAAATCTTACATAAGATAAGCACAAGAATCAACTTTTCCAATACAATCAATATTTATATATTTAAATTTATTTTTTAAAAGAAATTATATTATTATAATAAATTTTTAGCTTGACAAAACATCTAATAATTAATTTAAAAAAAAGTAAATACACCAACTAAACTCAAATCTATTTAATATTAAAATAAAATATGATTCATATTCATGATAAAAGTAATCCAAAGAATCTAATTTTCTACCTTTTTTCCTTTTTTAGACTATGCTTCAATCTCTAAAAAAGATAGTGGAAGAACATTTAAATAAAATAAAGAAGAAAGCAATTGAATAATTTTCATTACCACCTTCAAAGAAAAAGAAGACGCCATTTTTAAAAGTAAAAAACATATAAATTCCCTCAAAATGTCACTAAGTAGAAATTAAATTTCCATAAATACATGTACTTCCACTCCACTCTTGTGGCTAAAATTAAATAACTAATTAATTAAAGAATAATGACGTTTCCTTCATAAATTTTGACTTCAATTAAATATTTTTGAAAGATATTCTTAAAATTAATTTAAAATATTTATTATTATTTATTTATTGCAATTACACTTACTTTTATTATTCTTACAACTAATTTAGAATTATTTTTCTATTTATTTATTGAAATTACACTTATTTTTATTTAAAAATATTTATACATGTCAAAATTAAAACTATATTTAATCTAATTTTTAATTATTATCCTTTGAAAATATTTCTCAAAATAAAATTTTAATTATCTTTTTCTTTTTTTTTTACTTTATTTAATTATTCAAAGGTAACATATATTATTTATTTTTAATAATTTCTACTAAATCAAATAACTTAAGAAATAATACTTTCTAAACACTCACTCATTAAATATCCACTATTATTGGTAAACAAATCAATCAACATAAATGATAAAAAATAATAAGAGGCTTGTGACCCCCACATATATTTGAAGGGTGATGGAGCCAAGAGTAGGTATAAAAGTGTTGTTACACATATACAAGGAGAGATACATATGGGGTAATGATCTCTTTGCATCCTAGTCATGTATAAATGTTCCTTTATAACTACATTAATAAGGATTAAAGGATCCATTAGAGTTCCATGAATAGTTTTGTGATGTACCTATGCCTCTATGCATATAGGATAATTATAATCATCATTAGGCACATAATTAGGTGAGAAGGTGATGATATGTTTTGAAATGGGATCAATAATAGAATTATAAGTTTAACTATTTAATGTTTCTATCATATCAAAGAATGTGCTAGTCTCCAAGGAAGGGTCATCACTAGCCTTGGGTTAAATACAAAATTAGAAAGCCGAGTCAAAAGTGATCAAAGAAAAAAAATGTAGTTTGCAATTAAACATTGAGGGAATGGGTTAGGGTAGATTTGAACATTTTTTAAAGGGGTGATTGAATTGTTGACCCCATCATTAATACTTGTAACCTAGATGATATTGGAGTCAATTAGATCATTAATAATATGTCATATGCACATACATATCTTAGTGCCATCTGTTGATACATGGTGATATTGCTTGAAGGCTTTGAGATTCTATGTCCTTATAAGGGGAAGTTTTTTGTCAAGGAGTCTACTTGCGGGTAACTACGTGATGTTATTAGAGATTAAATTCAAAATAATAATTTGGTTGGGATCAACAAGCTTAGTTAAGTGATGATTTCATTATGGAACAAATATATTTCCAATTCCAAAGAATAGGGTTAAATGATATTATTAGATTGGTTCAAAGTTTGAAGGGTTTTAAGATTTTTGAGGAAATAAGTTATTAATCCTTTTACAATGTGAAGAACATAATTAAGAAAGTGTAGAAGAAGAAGAAAAATGAGAAACTATCAATTAAAGGGAATGGATCAAACTAACTCACTCCTTGTTGGTAGTCAGCTAGCATCATGCACAGAAGGAGGAAAGAAGAACAATGCATTAGAAGAATCATATCTTAAATATTTTTATTAACACTATTGAAGACATGTTGAACATTATAATCAAGGAGTGAATAAGTAATTTGAGAAAAAAAAAAAACTAATATTAAAGGATGAAATTGATCTTCTCATTAAGACCTTGGTTTCAATGGACAAGGTTAGTAAAACTCACTTGTAGACCAAAATGAACTTGGAAGTATTAGAGGAAAAGATGAGTTAGTTGGTCAAAGGAATGGATAGAATTATTAGAGAGAGAGAAATTAATTGAGGATGGTCTTTTTAATAGATCACTAGGGAAAAAATTCTAACAACTTATCATCAAAAAAGAATTTATTGCATGTAGTAGTGATTGTTGAAATGTTTGTTTCAAGGTACCCTTTTCCATTATACTTCTCAAAGTGTGGGATCTCAAACTAAGGTGAAAAATGCTTCCTAATAATCTCAAGTGAAAGTGGAAAATGACATTAATGTATTTTATTCATAAGTTGAGATGCATGGGAAAGAGAGGAAAGACAATTTTTATTTTCCCAATGTTCTATATTTTCTATTTTTAATTGGATTAGTAGTGTGGGGATGAATACTAGTAGTAATGTAGTGGTAAATGGATAAGAATGAATTGGTTAAAATGAGTTAGTTGGTCTAGCTACATATGTGAAGGGAATAGGTAGAGAAGGCATAATTAACCTATATCTATAAATAGGGTTATAAGAGGTATAGGAAAAAGAATCAAATATGTGAGTAGGTAGTCCATAAGATGTAAACATATGCATATGATTATGCATTTAATTGTTTGGTGTAGGCATAGACATGGGAATTTTATAGATGATAATTTAGAATGTGTTTCAACCAACTAGTTAATGAAATTATAAGGAAGGGGAGCATACTGTATAGGAGTGAATTTTCACCCCTAATGAAAATTACCCTATTACCCTTCTCCACTTTAGAAAACCAAGTTCAGAGGCTTAATTCCACCTAAGCCCACTACTTGCATCCCACTTGGCACCTATTTTGAGCGTTGGTAGAGGCATCTCTATCAGGGATGCCCACATGATGTGCAGAAGTCCGCGTGACACACTTATGTCCCTGGTAGATTCTTGCGACTGAACCTACAGAGGAGTTACACTTCTCATTGGGATTCAAGTTGTAATGCCCCCTTCAACCGATTGACCCAAATATGGCCATTTCCTTCATTCCTTCCTTTAAATTCACTCCTTGAACAAGCATTTCAATCCTCTAAGCATTCAAGAGATCTTCTTCACAACTTCAAGCCTTCAACTTCACACTCTTGCACTCACTCTCAATCTTTCAAGCAACATTCTTGCACTCCATTGCAGCAAACACAACACTCCATCACTTTGGTAGAGAAAGTTGGGAACGAAACACCATTGCGGCAGAGGCTTGAGTACTCTCATTTTCTCCCACAAGCAGCCTTGAGTACTCTTAGTGGAGGTGGTAAGCTTCCCTTTTCTCCTCTCTATCACTTGGTTGAGTTAGCACCTTACTGTTTTGTAGTGCTTTTGTGCTTTTCACTACATTATTCTCTTTATCTTTCTTTCTTGGTTGTCCATGGAGGTGGAAACACCTAAATAGGGGTCTGACTGAGGCATGCCCCTATACAACCACCCAAAATTTTTCTCTCTTTTTGTGTGTAGGTGCATGTGCTTTGTGGAGCTAGCTGGTGAATAGGATCTTCTACGAAACCATTTTTGTCACCCTAGCTTTGGTATATTTGCTTTATCACATTCACTTGTACTTATCATATTTCATAGTGTTGTTTTACTCTTTTAGAAGTTGATAGCTAGATTGCTAGCTTGTTTTATGCTAATTCACATTGCCCTTTTGGTCCTCTAGTTGTATGGATGCCAGGGCACCTGAGAGATGCCAGCATGCTGCACTATCATCTCAAAACTACCCTCTCATCCTCGGATAGAGAGCTATCTGAGATATAGTGTTGAGCTTGAAAACCAGCTCACCTAGCATCATTTAGAATCTCAA
>VDFB02125325.1:0-35236 GCA_007258455.2 Sequoia sempervirens | reverse complement strand
CCATTGTAATCCCATGAATCCTTTGGGTGGGGGAGGCAAATGCTACGAACTAGGTTTAGAAAGGAGACGAGAGTATATATATGAAGGTCAGAATTCTTTCTTAAGATAGGGCTAGTGTGCGCTGCAGTTGGACAAGCATCACTGGTCTGTGAGAAAAATGACTTAATGTTGACGGTCAGAGCCCTGTTTGAAGGACTTGCCTGTGTGATTTGCTACAGTTGTCGGTGCAGCCTTCTATTCTCTATTCAATCTCTTCTTAGGCAAGCTCCATTTCTAAAAAGGTAAGCAACATTGTTTTCATATTTCCTTTGGAAAATAATTTCTTGTAAAGATTTTATTGTCTTCAAGGCAATTGCCTGTGTGTTGTTTACTTCGTTTTGACATATCAAAGGAAAGTCCTTCAAACATGGCTTGACTATGTGATTTTGATAATGATATTGATGTTGACAATTAGAGTACTGTTTGAAGGACTTTCCTGTGTAATTTTTATGTTGACAGTTAGAACTCTATTTGAAGGACTTTCACAAATAGGCCTTGACTGTGTGATTTTGATGTTGACAGTTAGAGTTCTCTTTGAAGTCTTTCCTGTGTAACTTTTATGTTCACAATCAAAATTCTGTTTGAAGGACTTTCTAAATTGAAAAGGTTTCAAATAGAGTTGGACTATGTGATTTTGATGATGATTTTGATGTGGACAATCAAAATCTTATTTGAAGGACTTTCTAGGCCATGGATAATTTATAGAGCTCTGCAAAAACAAGGTTTCAAAGGTCCTCCCCGCTTCATGATTGGAAATCTTCTGGATATTGCAAACATGGCAATCACTTATGAAACTAAGTTCCATTGAACTAAACGAATTCCCATAAATTTTCAATGTTGCACTGTCATGCACCTAGGCATCGAGTAAGTAAAGAGAAAACATCCAATTAGTACGGTTCACAACGCTTTCTCTTAGTTATTATGTCAAACGGTTCATGTGACTTGTGTATGCTTTAGAGATATGTTACCATTTAATAGATTTACAGAATGTTTATTAGCATGCCTCAAAATTCCCATGCGGCAAGACACCAAATATGTTGTTAATGTTAGCATGAAAAAGAGAGGATATAACATATCAACTCAGGAACTTTAAAATGGTCAAATGAAAGATGAAATTCTTGCCTGTACTGAAATTTCTTAGCATAAAACCCATAAGAGGGAACTTCTATAAAAGGGTCTGCATATTCAGTGTTCGCTGTCACTTGGGACATTTGGTAGAAAAAGAATCTTTGAATATGAGATGCAAATTTTGACATCCTCCCAGGAGCTACTCAACATTTTTGGAAAAAGACTTAGTTAAGTAGACGATTAAGACTCTTGAATATGATCTCCAAATTAAGCACTCCCTCCTCCACCGGTTGATCAATGTAACTGGTAAAAAATCCTCTTAAAACTAAATCCTTTTTATTTAACATTTTGGACCCTCGTAGAATACAGGGACTTTGACACTGTGCTGTGAATTATTGGAAAATCATGTTGTTGATGTTTTGGGATGTGTCATTTTTGGGTTTTTCCTGTACCAGCATGTTTTTCAGCAATGTCTATCATGCATATTAGATGTACATTTGACCAAAATAGCAAATAACTTTCAAAAAATCCCAACAATGTGTTCTGAATTTTTGTTTATTAGTATTTTGGTCAAATGTGCATCAAGTACACTGGATAGACACGAGATTGTTTTTCTATAGTTATTATAGGCTAGACACAATTGCAAGTAGCATTTTCATCGCAGAATTCCATAGGTCTTTAATAATATAATTTAAAGTCACATCCAAGATAATTTGGCAACAAACATCAAATTTTAAACAATAGGAATTATTTGTCCCCGGTAAGATTATATTAAGGTATATATGACTTTAGAAAGCAATAAAATGATACATGGGATCATGATATGTAAAGATTATATAAAATTTTGTACATTTTGTGTAAATACTATATATATAACAGCTTATCAGGACCCCTGTCGTCTCCAAAATTAAGTAAAATTTTTGCTATTCCCAAAAGCCCAACCCCCAGCCCAGAAAATCAGAGAATCACTGATTTCCATATAGCTGAGCCCAGAAGCACATTGCAATTTGATACAATGTGAACAAAACAGTCTTAGATATAATCCTATGATCATGTATAAATCAAAATGAATGCATTTCTTCATTGTATTTGTGTCACTGTCAGCCTGCACATGTTTGAAATTCTCTTCCATTTCCAATACTATTAAGTACAATCAGAGATATATTTACAGTGATAAATCTGGTATACATGAAATCCTAGATCAATTCAATCAAAACAAGTCTTGGAGAATATTAACCATTAGAATGAAACAAGCACATTGTTTGAATCTATTGAACACTAAAAGACCACTCGTCTCAATCATCACCTTCAACTTTGGCGATAGTTTTCAAGACCCTTGTCTTGCATTTTTCACAGTACATTTCCACTGCTACTACAACTTTCTGCAATAACAGATTATATTGCAAACCCACAACTGCAATCATAATATCAATGTATCACATTACTGTATTGAACACTCTGATATCTATATATACATTGTTAAAGCTTGTGCAGAAAATCCACTTTATTCTAATCCCAGTGCAAGATGATGAATATTGTGAATGAGTAACCATGTGAGTTGTCCCCCTTTCATTTATTTTATCCTGCAAAAATGATGCGGTATGAAATCCTAAAAAGATATGTGATATTTATTCTAATATTTTTTTGGTGACTCATCTGTCACTTGCCGTAGACTTAGATTTTCTTTTAAAGCTCAGAACGGATATTTCTACAAAGCAGTTTTGAATCATAATTGTTCTAGTAAGGCTCCTAGCACATGCTGCCATAAGACAATCTATCTTTAGAGTTGAATTATCTAGGCTTGTATTTGTAGGTATAGTGGTTCAATATTTAAAAGACCAACAGCTGGGATAATAATGCAACCCCTGTTAGCTTCCTCACCACCGAATACCCTTTCCAAAAATTTAATAGCAGTTGTGGTTAGTTGCCTTTCCTAGCTCTCTCATCGATATCTCATGGGAATTCTAATCATAAAGGTGCCTTCAGTCATCTCGTAGACAAAAAATAATAATATTAATAATTATAATTGAGTTTTTTAACTATAGGCAGAAGAATTGTTCACCAATTTCATCTGGTGGTAGGTATGGTTAATAAAATGATAGCAGCTATGTTATGGTTGTCAGTAGTATGGCAGTATTAAATTGTAGGTAAAGTATATAGTTTTTTCTAACCGTGTGAGCTGTCTTTCATTTATTTTGTCCTGCAAAATGGTGAGGATTGCATCAAATCGTAAGAAGATATGTATATATATTTATTACCTAGGCCTGTATTTGTAGGTATAGTTGTTCGATATTTAAAAACTAATAGCTGGGATAAAAATGCACTTGATTACATAGATAGATATGTCTCCGCCTGGAATCCACGTAACCTCCAATTGAGAGGCCAAAAAATTCACCGCTCTATTCTTGATGGTCCATGCTTGCTATACACAACAAGGATATTGTCATGTGAGCCCTCAACAGACTATTGTGAATTAGTCAATCGTGTTGAACGACACACAAAATGTAATTTGCTAACATGCCTCATAAAGAAAGGGCCAACTATTGTATGTCGCTACAAAGCACCATGCTCTATGCAAGAGAAGTCAACTCTTTCAAATGATGAGACCGGTCATCCTAAGCATACACCAACTCGTAATGATGATCAATTGAACCTTCACAACCCATCTATCCTATCTATCTAGAGGGCTAATGTAGATTTCCAACCTGTATTATCAATTGTTGTTGTCCTCAAATATGTTGCAAAATATGCTACAAAAGTTGAGCACAAGTCTGAATCATACCATACCTTGTTATCTTGCATCTCCAAAAACTTAGAGTCATAATTGCCAGCCCCAATTGCTTTTCATAAATTGCTTACTGATAGCCTAGTCGATTGTGATATCAATGCCCAAGAAACTTGCCACCTTCTACTAAAATTACCCCTCTCCATATCCAGTAGAACATTTGTGTCTTTAAATGTTAACCACCATAAATTTCAACGTCTCTCAATCTCACCCATATCAGTTACCACATCACCTACATACATTGATGCATACATGGCCTGCCCAATTCATCTACACGCAATGCCACTCATTGAACTAACCCAAAATTGGATGTTTAGATCCTCTCGAAAAAATGAACAATGGAAGCAACGCCCTCATAATGCAATTGTTCGCATCTCACCTAGGTTCACTACCATCCCTGCAAGAGATGACAAAAGATTTCATGAATTTTGTTGGAGTAAACTTATTTTATACCACCCCTTTCGCAACATTGACATTGATTTTGGGTCCTCTGAACATCAGATTATATCGCAATGGGAGAGGTTTTCTTCTACATATAGGGCATGGCATGTACATCGCACACTTCCAACTCCAACAGAAGCATCAGATACAAGCAGCAGCTCAAGCATTGACCATTCCTTACAAGGCCACAACCTAGAAGAGTGGCAAGTTCTCTCAAGTTTTCACCCAAACCTTCCAATACAACTTGATGCACTTTGCCACTACTTTCATAGACTCTAATCGAGCAACCTTTCAAGTGCACCATGCTCTCCATCAACATATGCATACTACTTTCTCTACTCAACAACAAAAAGTATTTGATATCATTTGCTCCCACCTAAGCATACTTCCATTGCAACCACCGCTCAAGCTAATTGTCCAAGGGACAGCAGAAACTGGAAAGTCATATCTCATAAAAAAAAGAAGGCATGCCCTCATGAGCTCAACTCCGATTCACCAAACACCATTATTACTTCTTGCACCTATAGGTGTTGCAGCATTCAACATTCAAGCGTCAACAATCCATTTTGCTCTACGTATTCCAATTAAAGAAATGGCCCCCCTACAAGGGCGAACACTTGCAACCTTCCAAGAGAGTATGTACTTTGTTAGGTACATTTTAATTGATGAGATGAGCTTCATTGGTCCCAAGTTGCTAGAACGAACTGACATGCCACTACGAGAAGCATTCCCCAACCACAACCACTTGCGCTTTGGAGGGCGTTCAATCATACTCTTTGGTGACTTGGGCCAACTGCCACCAATTAAAGATATCCCCATGTACGCTTCTACCTCCTACGGTGGGACTCTATGGCGTAGTTTCACAATTGTGATCACTTTGACAAGAATATTTTGACAACTTGGGAATGAACCTTCCCAGACTGCTTTTCATACACTTCTCCACAATCTACGTAATACAAATCCTACATAAGAGGACTGGAAAATTCTAATGTCACATTCAAGCTCCTCACTCAGTTCTACAGAAAACTCTATTTTCCTGTCTGGCATGCATCTTTTTGCAACAAATGAATTAGTCTCACTACACAACAAACAGATGTTGTTGTCTTTGGCAACACCTATTGCACTTTCCATTGCAGAGCAACTAACAGGGTCAACATACATCAATCCTGATGAAGAACAACTTCAAGCTCAAACTTTTTTATCTATTGGCCAGGAGGTCATGTTATGTTCAAATATTTGGGTTGAGACAGGACTCGTGAATGGTGCACTTGGTCAAGTAAAAGCTATTGTATACAATGAAGGTGACAAACCACCTCAACTACCATTATTTGTTGTTGTTCATTACAAGAATTACCTTGGACCACCTTGGGACCATATCAATCCAACATATGTCCCAATAACACCACTTAGTCGAGGACTTCGCCGTCAAATTCCTCTAAAAATGGCATGGGCATTGACAATACACAAATCACAAGGACTTACGCTTCCAAGGGCCACAGTGGAGATTGGCAACGTAGATCGTCAAGGACTGACATTTACAACTATTTCAAGAGTTCCTGATCTACAAAGCCTTCGCATCCACCCAACCTTCTCATTCCAACGATATGCACACATTCAACAAAGCCCATATGTTGCTCGCAGAATAAATGAAGAGATTCATTTGCAAGCATTGTCAACTTCAAACAACTAATACAATTAAAGGGAATCTCAACTACTACAGGTATGCCACTTTGTTATTTACTACAATATCAACTATTACAATTATTACTATCTTCAAAATTGTATTTGTCTTCTTCCTTACCTACACACTCCTCCCATTGCTCATTTGCACAAGTCATGATATTTAACAAGAATGCAAAATTGTGAAAAGAGATGGAGCCCCTCATCAGCACTGCTCACCAGCTTCTACAAATCCCTGACAAAATGGAAACACTCCTAAATTTTACTGCTACTACTTGTCCATTTTTCTTCCTTTGCCCCTTTCTTTGATGGAACATTACTATTCTTAATTATATATAAGTGAAGATGCCATTTGTTTTTGAAATTTACACATATGCATCAAGTAAAGAGTTACAGATCAAAAGCTAAAGTCAAGAACCAAGCTCCAATATGATAGCAAAAGCACAAAGTATGTATATATATTTCAAAAGCAAAGGACGTGATCGCAAGGCAAAGTACCTTGTTCAAAGTATATTGGAACTTCCATTTCTTTTAATTATATCACATACTATATACACGTTTATAAGGAGAACGTGTATTAGACATCATTCAAGTCATTTAACACAATTTTGTATACAAAATTATCAAATTATATTTTTCAAATTTACTAAGGTTGATCCATTTCAAACAATATAACTATTTCAACCAAAAATTCGGCGTACCCAATTGCACACAAAAAGTGCAATCGCTAGTTATAATTTATATGATAATTATTAAATTCCCATCGTGATATATTTATTATTACCCTTAGTATTTAATTATTATTAATTTAATTACTAAAACAAATAAAAATGTGTATAACATCTATATATTTATTTTGTAAAGAATAAATATAAAATTATAAGACTAAAGAATAATTTATAAAAATAAAAACACATTTTAAATTCCTTAACATTTACATATTATTTATTTCCCTTTTAGGAAGATTAAAAGATGAGACTTATAAGAATATTTATTCTCTTATATTCATAATGTATAATATATATATTTCTCACCCTATTTTGTTTAAAGTAAGTAAATCACTTTCCTATTTATTATGCATTAAAACTCATAAAGTGTAATAATCAAGTTAACCTTCTTTATTTTATTTTATTTTTCTTGGTTTATCAAATTTTATATTATCATACTATTACCAATAAATAAGTGAAGTAAAGCCTAGGTTTAATATTTGTTTTTGAAACCTACTAAGAAAAGGAATAGTCCCACGATCCTTTTTCCTTGTTTCTCTTTGTTGATTAATTTATTTAAAGTCAATACATCTCTCCTCTTTACAAGGGGAAAGTATGAATATTTAATTTTTTAAAAGAACATTCATTAGAGTGATTTATGATGAGATGGCTTTCTTAGGGAGTACGTGGGGACATTTAAGACATACCTTTTAAATCACGTTATTTACAAGTTATCCTAACACGTTCGTGGGAAAATAGCAAAACTTTTAAATAATACTTTTCCTTATTCAATATACTAGCCAAAAGTCAAATTGATAACGAATACGGTACACATTGGAGTCAGATGGGTTGTTGCGACACAAAGGTCGTATCTATGTACCTAACATTGGTGATCTTCGTACAGTCATCTTATCAAAGGCACATAGGGCACCGTATGTAGCACATCCAGGGGTGAAGAAGATGCATGCCGACCTTCGACAGTTATACCATTGGGCAAGGATGCAACGTGACATTGCAGAGTTTGTGACTCGATGCCTTGAGTGTCAGAGAGTCAAGGCAAAGCACCAGCGTCCAGCAGGATTATTGTACCCGCATAATATTCCCAAGTGGAAACGGGACACCATTTCGATGGATTTTATTGTTGGTCTACCTTTGTCTTCATGTCGACATAATGGCATCCTATATAAAATCAGAGCCTACAGTACAATTATATATTGTTATTTTACCTATATCTTACATTTGACTTGTACTTCCTAATTTGTTGGAGATGTTGTGCACACATGTGACTACATCTCATTTTCTCCACAATGGCTATACATTCACATCTCTTGGTGGTGTATCCTATAAATACCCACCTATAGCTTAGTGTTGAGAATTTATTTTATATATTCATCCTTCAATAGAATAGAATTAGTCTTCCATATTGATCTTCTAATTATGTGTACCTTATTTTAGCTCTATTGATCTTGGGTGGATATCTTCATATCCAAACCGTACAATTATATATTGTTATTTTACCTATATCATTAGGCCTTGTTACTCTTCCCACATTAGTCTATATTATGAAAAATAATATTTATTATAATCTTTGTTTAGATAGGCATTGGATTCATGCCATGGGGATTGTTGTATCTACTCTTCACCAATATGTAAATTTTATCTATAGAAATAGGACTCGCATGATTAAATACAATAGTGACCTCTTTCACCATTATCAAATTAATCATTCAATTTTTTATAGCTTGTCCAACACTTCTCCCAACCTTCATAAAATGATGTCATCTTAATTGAATAAATATGTTACACCACTAGTACCTCTTATTAGTAACTTTATATCTACTAATGAAATTTTATTTTATTGCATGTCCTATTCATGATTAGGACTCCATATAATTTATATATTATTATGATAGTGATAATAATGTTGATCCATCTCACTTTGACATCCCTAAATTATAAATGGACTAGCATTCATATGGTAGAGCCATTATACATTATTT
Source organism: Sequoia sempervirens (assembly GCA_007258455.2). Lineage (NCBI taxonomy): Eukaryota > Viridiplantae > Streptophyta > Pinopsida > Cupressales > Cupressaceae > Sequoia > Sequoia sempervirens. Next base: position 26,516 of record VDFB02125325.1, on the reverse strand, counting down.
TATTAACTCTTCTACTAGTTCTCATACATTTTACTATACTACATCTTTGACCATGCCCGTGACAAGGATCCTCGTTTTTCTAAATTAGAAAATTATTATAAGATAGGCTTTAAACTTCCTTCTAAATATGGCTATTATGGACATGGGTTGGGTCATGTGAAATAGGGAATTAAGATCCCTCTAGAACCTACATCACATATTCTCAAAGGTGTTTAGGTTATGAGCCTCCATATTCACGTAAATCCTCTTTTGTAGATTTGATGATGTTTACATGATTTATTCATATCATACATCTTTTTCCACTATTCCTTCTCCAATATTTGAACATTCTATCTTAGAATTTGATCCCTTGCATGATATCATTTGACCATCTATTCCTCTTATATCCAATCCATCCCTTCTTGACACAAATCCTTAGCATTTCATTTCTCTATCTTCTTTGCCCACTAACCCTTCTATATCATTTCCCTTTTAGAATCAATACCATCTATTTCTTCTAATCCCCTTCCAAGTAACCAACCTCCATCAATTCCATCCAAACATCAAGAGAGGTCATGCGCATAGCTTTTTGACCCTCCTAAACATATCCCACCTATTCTCTTGAAATCTCAATTGATCACTTTCTCCTCCTACATGTAAGAAATTCATGTTCATAGTCATTCCAAACTTCTCTATTGTATAGCCATAAGGTGCATGACTATTCTACCAATCAATATCAAGTGATAAAAAAAAAAAATCTTATTGATATAGGTTTCATCATTGTCTCTTCTTATGATGCACAAGTCTCCCTTATATATATGATGATGATATCTATTGATTTGATAGACAAACCCAAGCATTGTGTGCTTATAATACACATGTTATTGACCATTTCCTTTATGTATTACATAGATTATATCATGATAAATTTCATTAATGTGTATATATGTTCTACACTCATTTACACATGTTACCTAATCCTTTTTTATTATGTATTTCTATATTTTGGGGATGTGTGATATTGAGAAACACCTCTATCTTGATAACCCAACATTAAAAATACTCATTATCCTTTTTGGATATTACTTTGGTTAACGACGCATCAAATTGAGACTACATTTATCTTACTCACCTAAAGTTTCATGTCGCTTTCAATATTAATGTATGGCATTAAGAATCACTTTTATCTTTCTCAACCCAAATTTATATACTACATGCCTAATTATTCTATTTGTTCATACTCTCTCTCATACATTCTTCCTTATGTTGTTAATCCTTATTTATCCCTACCTTTATTTATTGTATTGTTACTTATTATGTGGTACTCATAACTTTTTCTATGTGTGTGTTTCTAGAACATGAAAATGTGATTTTAGGTGCATCCCATATCTTTAATAACAACACAACCAACCATCTTATTTATTGGCTACATTTTTTACATTTTCTTTTCCTATATTCTAGGTGTGCAAAGACCTCTTTTTACCTATTTTTTGGGGAAAAATATCATTGGCCCTTTTATATCCTCTTTTGTCTACCTTAAAGTCAATTTTGTGCAATTTTTTCAACACTTGTTTTAAGGGGGGCATGTATCCTCATATCCCTTGTACTTTTGACATATGTGTTTTCTCTATATGTATCATGTATATGTCAAATTACATATTGTTTGCTAACATGTCTACGTTTCAAGTTATATTTTCTCACATAATTAGTGATACAATTTTTATTTTTTTAACATATCTTGTATTGCAATTTCTTATGATTCTAATGTGTTATTTTACATATCTTAATTTGGGGGCATGAACACTTCTCTTGAAGACTGCTGCCTATTCTTTTTACAACATATTAAATATTTTTTACATTTTACCACCAATATTTTCTTTCTATACTTTAGCCAAGCTTCGTCACATAGTGACATCAATCCACTAAAGTTGGGGCAAAATACAGTATTGAAATTGTATTATGCTTTTGTACCCATCTTAGCATCCATTTTGATGGTGTACTTATAGGACCCACTTAACCCTCTTTTCTAGCTTATTTTCCTTGTCTAGTGGCAATGTTGTGTGTTTATTCTTATTTACCTTCAATTTCGTGTCTTGTTTTGTATTTTTCATTTTCTAATATCTTATTATTTTCATTACACGTTGAACTTCTATACAATCATATAAATGTCTCCTAACCACATCAACATCATAACCTACTTAAAAAATAAAAATACCATCTTACAAAATCTAAATACAGACTAAATTTTAACAAAATCATTTTCATTCTTACCTATTTCTATTCCTAAAATTCTTATTCTTAAAACCTATTTACTTCTAACAATTTTTTAAATTTCTAAATCTATATTATTTTAAATCTAAAGCATATTTCTACTCAATTTTATAAACATACGTTTAAAAATCCTCTTATCCCACCTATGCTAAAAACAATTAATTTTATAATAATTATATTTCTAATAAAAAATCTCTTTCCATTTTTCCACATACCTATCATATCAATCTCATTCTGTTTTAAAAAATAACTAAAAATAAAAAAAATTGAAACTCCTCTTCACCATATTCCTTTTGAATTCGGAACGCTAGGCTTCTAATTTCTTTTGATTTCATTTTTAAAATCTATAATACCAATGACAAAAGGTTGTTAGTGGATTTGACCATTTAAAAAGAGGCATAACAATTTGTAATGCCTAAGTATTCTTTTGATTTGGTAACTTTTAGCTAATTTTTAATAGAAAATTAATTATTTTTAATGTCTCATTCTTTTCTTACAATTGATTAGTAATAACCATTTTTGGTGTTATATGATATTGATAGATGCAAAATGAGTATGAGCTTTATGCTATGTTTAGGGGTTTATTATTTTAAAAAATGTTTGTAAATGAATTGATTTTTAGATTTTTTTATTTTTGATTTGGAGAAAGGATACATGACAAATTATGAAAGATCCAGGTGATCAAATGAAAAACCTAAACCTCAAGAAGGATAACTGATTAGGATAATGGTTTGATAAAAAATTGAACCTTAAGTAGACTCGTGAGTTATAGGTCCTACTTGTTGATAAGATAATGGGAAAATAATGAGGTTTAAGATGTTCAAAAGGTAACTATGGATTGATCAATAATCTGATTTGTTTCCTGGTTTTCAAAATCCAAAGATGAAAATCTATGATGTGGGATGATGAGTTTAATCTAGGGGTGCAATTTTAAGCTAGGTAAAGTGGGAAAATGTTGAAAATGCAATACTAAACTAGAAAAGACTCTATTTTTGTATTTCTTGTTATTTTGTAAATCAAGTCTGTAATTTGTACCTTCAGAAATAAACCCTGATTTCTCTATGTAAATAAAGGAATCAAGGAACTAATAGATGCGGTATAGAAAAGACACAAATGCAGTACAAAAAGTAACAATTGTGTCACATAACTGTAATAGATGTATTACAGAAGTCAACAATTATGTGATAGTAACAGTTGCGATATTGATTTTGGACAAATGTTGTGTTCTGACTTTCTAGGGTTTCTGAACGGATGCGTTATAAAAACTAACAATTGCGGTACAAAAAAGATAGATGCAACACAAAAATTAACAAATGTGTCACATTGATACATTGTTTTGCAAAATACAGTTGCAACACAAAAGTTAACATATGTGGTGTTGTAGATTTTTTCCTAAAAACAAATTTTCTAAATGACTTTTTGTATGTGATTTTTTCAAATTTGGATAGAAAACACTTGTAAAACACAAAAGATAGAAAAAAAATATGACTCTTTGAATCTTGGTAACAAGGTTTAAGGCCTAAAGGCTAGTGGTGTCATTGGTAAATAATACACTAAAGACAATTGAAAACAAGCACAACTTAGTTAATCAAATAGGAGTGTAGGCCCACCTCACAGTTAAGTGATAAATACTCCACAAGATCGGATAGAAACACCTTTCTTTATGAAAGTGGATAGCTAGATGTCTAGTGGCAGGCCCAATACAACATAGGATCACCTTCTTTCTCTCCTTGAGAGGCTATAAAAAGAAAAACCCAAAGATTTCTATCTCAACTTAAGGGAGGACATGGTGAGTAACTTCATGCATTGATACTTGTATGTTGCACTATAAACAAGTTATGGTTGAATGGTTTCTAGGCTTCTAGATAATAAAGGTCTTTAGTAGGGGTCTACTATGAATAGAAAGCTCGTCTGTAATAGATTGAGTCGAGACGGGTCTCCTCTCTACTCATCACCTCCATAACTCAGCAGACTGAGGGTTATGGGGCTTGGCTTTGAATGACGCTAGCTTTCCTTGAGGTACAACTTTCACTCTCCCCCCTTTATATAGCCCGGCAAGAAACATCCTTGAGATCAAAAATTGGGGTGATGAGGCCCCCAAACAAGTCTCACTACTTGAAATAAATGGAAATGGTCCTACTTTTGATCCCCAAGATCATTCTTAGAGGTCACGAGGGGAGAGCATACCCAAGAACCACACCTCAGGTAAACAAAAAATTACAAATTAATGATATTTCTAATTCCCAAGGTTGCACAAGGCACGAGGGAAGAGCATATGTATCTCTAGTCTACCAATCACAAAATATGGTCATTATTTTTAAGCCTAAATAAAAGTTATTTTCTCTAGAAAAATAGACGCAAAGTTTAGAGTTTAGTCTTTAGCAAGCAGACCTGCATAAAACTAATTAGTAATCTCAATAGTAGTGTCTTTATCAACAGATGCAATAAGAATGATTAGTAGTTTCAAAGTAAAATCTTTGCCTGATGATTGCCACAAATCTATCACAAGATATTAGTAACTAAAAAACTTGATCTATCTAAATCAAAAAGTAAATCAAAGACAAATTTTGAAATTTTAATTTTATACCTCTCATATAGATGCATCGCAGGAATCAGACGATTGTGGTGCAAGAAGTATATAATTATAATGCAGAAAGTATATGATAGTGGTGCAGGAAAATTAGTTGCGTCACAAAACCTACAAACACACAAATTGACAAAAATACGCAAAATAGACAACCCAAAAAATATAATTGTAATGTAAGGGTTTCAGAAAAGTAGCTATCAGTCTTGTGTAAAAAGCAAAAACAACAATCATTAGCAAAGGATTTTTTTTTTTAAACATAGACAATTGTGTTGTAGATTTCAACAAATGTGTCATGAAAAACTACGCATGCATCGTAGAATGGAACAAATGTTGTGCACTACAGATAGATACGATGGATGTTTCTATAGATGTAGTGCTCTGCACTCACAGATGCATTGCAAATCCTATAACTCAATTTTTTAAAAAATTTCACAAAATTATTAGTTTCATGTCAGGCTCACCATTTGTATGACCAAAAATCAGGATTAAATAGCATGAATCAAAAATAGCAACCACTAACTATAAGATTAAAGTAATCCAAATCTAATCTATCAATAAAGCATAATCAAGCATAAGAAATCAATAATTAAAGCAATACCTTCCTCTTATGTCAAGATTGAATTATCTCTATTGTTCCTCCCCATTTTTCCTTTTCTCTCAAAAATTATGTGTGCACTATTATGCTTAAGCTCAATTGAAATTTATGAATATGACAATGAAAGAAAAAAATTGAAGATTCATGGTTAGCCTTCAAATGAAGATGGGGTCTATTTTATAGAAAAGGTTGATTTGGATGGACAATTAAGATCAAAAGAAGAACTGAAGAGATTGATGGTGGAGAATCAATGAGAGAAATTGATTGATCAGTTAATTGGATGCAACTGGTTGCATGATTTTAGTTAATTGTTTGCATGATTCACTTTAGTCCATTGATTAATTCGTTAACTGATTGCATGAGGACTCAATTGAATTGTTAACACCAATTGAGTGGGAGTGAACGGAATTGATTGAGGAGTGAAGTGAAATTGATTACTTAGTAGACTGAGAGTAAGTCTTAGAATTAATTATTAAAGAAATTTGCAAGTGGAATTGGATAAATAAATAAATTATTTTATTTATTTATGGAGAGTGGATAATGTTGAGAGATTAAAGGATAGTTAAATAATTAAAATAATTATTTAATTTAGAAAGAGATAATGGATTATTAATTAAATAATTATTTATTTAATTAATTTAGAAGAATAATGATAATTAGGGACGTGATTAAATAAACATAATTTATTTAATTAATCAAGAATATTAATAGTAAAGTGAATTAATTAAATAATATAAAATTATTTAATTAATAGTAGAATATGAAATTTGATAATAATTAAATAATAGAACATTATTTAATCATTTGGGAAAGATGAGAATTAGTGTAAAAACATTACTTGTAGGCTAGGACAATTTCGGGTATCTATAGATACCTTTATGTTTTTTCAGCTACAAACAACAATTTGGGTAGCCTTCATATCGTGGCCATGGAATTTTTCCATGAATGGAACAAGCCCACCTTCCTTCAACACATTCCAAATTTGAGGCTTTTGGTGTATTCCAACATAGTTAGCAGGTTCAAGCTTGTTACAATCTCCCCCATACATTTCAAACAATTTTCTATACTATTACTAGAGACCCCACTTTATCTATTCTCACAAAAGACATAGAAATAAATTTCTAGATACTTCCATTGATGGCTTGTAAAAACACCCACAAAGTGTGTGAATAAACCATCATTTATAACTAAAGAGTCATTCTTTAATTCCCATATTAGAGTAGTAATCATTAAATAACTTAATTTTGGCTTGCAATGGGATAAGATTGTACTCCTCCCATCAGATTTGGCTATCAATCGTCACACCAATGTCAACGAAGACGTCAACCGCTTGATTTCCTACATCAAACGTAGGAGTAAAATCCAACTCATCAAAGTCCTTCGCTATATCAAAAGTATCCTAATGAATAGATCAATGGTCCAAGTAGGCTTTTGAATGCCTTTGAGGCATTGCATTATGTTTAGGTAGTCCCCCTCCATGTAGAACTCTTTAAACCCCATTGAAAACTTTAGTTGAATGTTGTCATTGATAATGGTACACACTTTTACATATTTAAATAATTATTGGAGTAACTTATTTTGAATATGGTATTACATTCTAGTTCAAGATTGAAAAAAATATATGGATGATAATAGTATCATTCGATGTAAGATAATAATACCATTTGATGTAATTCTTTATGAGGTTAATATTATAGATTTCAATTAATTCACCAAGAAAGATTTAAAATTTCTTTTACAAATTTCATGAGTCACCTCCTCCCCAATTTGTTCAAGAGCATGAACATGTTGAACACGTAGAATACTAAGGGGGGGTGAATCAAATATTCCTTGAAATTTAATGACTTAAAGTGCATTACAAAGAATCTCATTAGACTTGCATAAATGGAAAGAAACAAGTAAAGCATGCACCACAACTATCAACAGAAAACACCAAATTTTATGTGGAAAAACCTTGAAAGGGAAAAACATGGTGAGGATTAACTCACTATATATCATAACCGGTTATAATAGATCACAGCTTAAAGGACTTACTATCCAAGGAATCACTGCCCAAGAAGATCACTTCTTTCAAATTTACAAATGAACATACAAAAATGGTTCATTGCCAGAGTTTGAACCATTTACAATGCATTTGCTATATGTTGAAGATACAATCCCTTGTTCTGCTCAGAAAAATGACAATACACACTTCATCCTTCATTGTCACTCTTATGTGGATGCATAAGATTACCACTATCACCTTATGATCTTCTCTCTACCTTCGCAAATGAATTTTCCTCTATACATATATATCTTCGTAAACAATCATACCATCAACTAGGTTGGACTAAATGGATGAAATGTGTGACCCCAAAACCTATCGGCTCAAAAATCAAACATACATGCCTTGTGGAAGTAACCAAAGCATGTTCCTCACCAAAATAGGTCAAAATGACCTATAGATACTCCTATGAATCTGCTCCATACATAGTTCAATCTTGCATGACCCTAAAACCCTTAGGTCGACACCGCACAACCAAACTGATTAAGCAACAACTGAATGAACCAATTGTTCATCCAAAACTTGACACATGGATCACAAAACCACTTGAAACTCAAAATTCACACTCATTTGACATCTCCAAGCACTTCCTAAAATCTACAACACACAATTATCATCTGCGGTGGAATGTGGAGCATTCCAACATGAACTCTGCAACTATAACTTTGTCACTACTCATTATAATACTCTATCATTAATATCTTCTATTATGGAAGACAAAAAACCTAAAATTTTAGATATGGACTCCTTCAATATGTACCACTATCACTTGAACCTATAAGTGGTTCAAGGGGTACGCCAATAGGAAAGCAAAGAGAAAAATTAAATGTGTTTTAACATTATATAATTAGTTATATAACAATATAAATATATACTCTTTTTTATTACAAATATGAATTTTGATTTATACAAAGAATCATTGTATCATATTATTAGTTACATAATTTTGTCAAATTTCAATTTTTTTAAAAAGAAATAGATTCCTATGGAGAATCTAAGTAGCCACATGTTAGTATATTTAGTCAAAGTGTTATGGCCACTTGGATCTTAGGAGAAGGGAGGGTGGAAAAAGGAAGGTGACTACACCTATCTACTCATTATTCGATAGGGGAATTTTTGTCAAATGTTATAGTTAAATATGCTCTAGAAGATATATATGCAAGATGTGGAATCATAGACAAAAGACCTGAATTATTTGACAGAATGCCTCAAAAAGATGTCATCTCATGGAATGAAATGATATGATTGTAGAATATGCACAAAATAGATTATGCGAGGAAGCTCTCAAAATATTTGAATTAATGAAGCACTCTGGTACACTGACATTGTAAGCTTTGCTTTTGTTCTAGACACATGCAATCATGTAGGTTTAGTGATTGAGGATTGCACATACTTCACACGCCAGTAACCCTTATTGCATTACATGTATAGTTGATCGTTAGGTGTGCATGGTTGACCTTCGTGCCTGGGTTGGCTATATTGAGGACACCCTAAACATTATTACTAAGATGCCAGTTAAAACTTTGGTCATGTGGATCATATATGAATATAGGTTGGTTATTCCAGCAACACTGCTTTTTTAGTTGGATCCTAAAAATGTTGTAACTTATGTTCTCTAAAACATTTGTGCAGAAGTGGGCAGGTGTGGTGAGATTCAAATAGTATGAAGATTAAAGATAGAGGAATTAAAAAGATACTTAGATGTAGTTGGATTGAATGTTGTAAAATGGTACATGCTTTTTGTGTAGGAGACAGATCACATCCACAAACATGGGAGAGCTATGTAAAATTGGAGAAATTGGCATGGCAAATGAAGGCAGCAAGATATTTCCAGGTTGAAGACTTTTACTTAATGTTGTGGAATAGAAGAAAAAAAGAAATAATTATCTGCCACCATAGTGAAAAGTTAGCAATTGCATTTGGTTTGTTAAACATGGCCCCTAGTACAGTTATTAGAGTTGTTAAGAACCTTTGAGTATGTTCTAATATTCACAGTACATCTAAATTCATCTCCAATATTTTTGCAAGAGAAATTGTTCTAAGAGATGTGAACCATTTCCATCATTTTAAATAGGGACAATGTTCATGTGGAGAATATCGGTGATGTTAAATGAAACAATCTAAAAAATAGGCTTGCACTATAATAATGTGCACTATATCAAATATCCAAGTAATAACGAAGGGACATCCATCAAAGCATAATAGCAGGGATTTTTTTGTCATATGTTGTAGTTACAAGTGCCCTCCTAGACATACATGAAAATTTGGAAGCATAGACAAGGCAAGCGAACCATTTCCAAAAATGCCTCGAAAAAATGTGATATCATGGAATGTCGTGACTACAAGATATATTCAAAATGGATTTTCTGAAAAGTCCTTAGAAAATTTCAAGCAAATGCAACCAGGGGGTGTAAAGTAGAACTCCTCAACCTTGGAAAATGGCATTCCTGCTTGTGTGTGAATTGGAGCTTTGGATGAGGGTATGAACATGCATCAAAAGTATATTTGGAAGTGGATTTTTATTAGATATTGTAGTTGCAAGTTCCACTTTGGATCACCAAATCCTTCACAAAAAATTTTGCACAAAATTCAATAATGAAGAATTTATGCACAAATTCTCTCTTGAATGATTTCAAATTGTGATAAATTTATTTGTAGCTTATAATGTGTAGATGGGATTTTATGTTCTTTGTAGTTTCCTATGCCATTCACTAATACATAAAATCTCCAAACCTGTTAGGTGAGGAAATTCTTAAATATACCTGTACACATACATATATTATATGTGTATATGTATGTGTATTCATGTATTGACATATATATAATTGTAAGGGAATACAATCTATTTTCCATATTAAATATAGGATAATTAAACAAATGCAAACAACAAGCATATAATTAAACTACATTAAATCAGGATGGTTGGTGTCAATATTGATCCATGAACAAAATTTAGTACAAAAGTGTGCCACTTCTGAGTTTGTAATTATTTTAAGGCATTCAATCAAAATGATGTCAAAACTAAATGGGAATTGGCGTGGATATAAAATCAAATTCATAAATGGAATTCATTCCTCATTACAAACATGAGATGTGTTAAATTATAAATTATGATAGGCCTATGGCATGAATAATGAGAGGAAAAGTGAAAGAATTTATTGACACAGACAAGCTTCGTTGCCTAAGCAAACCTGCCCCACTCATGTGCCAACCATGTTCTATGGAAGTTCTTGCTCTTTGCAGCAGCACTATTGTGCTTAACAGAAGTAAAAATATGTTGCAAAAATGTCCCTTCCTATCTTGGGGTCTGAAATAAACACACAGATTCAAAATAAAAATTATGAATATAGGGCCACTATCTATAGTTAAGAGGGCTAGATCTATACTCTATATAGCTCCCAACGGCCAATGGGGATATAGGGCCTATATTTGGGGAACCAGGATGAGGGAGGGGAGAAACGACCCCAACGAGCAGGTGGGGGGAATAGTGCTTGAAGAGCAGGAACCACTCCACAAGCCAACCCATTATACTACTGCCAATATCTCCCCACCCAAGCGATTGAATGAAATATTCCTTCATAATAGAATTCATTCATTTTTTGAATTCATCCTATTCCATTTAGTGAATTGAGAAAGGGGGTCATGCTTTTTGAATGGCCAGTCAATGGAAACTCTTTACCTCGACATGTGAAAGCAACTCCCTAGCATCGATGAATGTCGATTGGATAACTAGGTGTCTTAGCCATGCCCCATTATCGAGGCATCATACAATCATCCCAGTCAGTCTTTCTATGCCATGGCTATCCACTCAAAGAAATAAAATTCATTGAGACCATCGCAAGTGACTCACCTCAAGATTCTACACAACCAGAAATACATCACAAGTGACTCATCTCAAGATTATGTACAAGTTTGAGAAAGCGGCAAATACTATACATACAATTGAGCAGAAATACATCTTCAAACAGGTTGTGAGCCATGGATTTATGGCTACTAATTGCATTTACTTGAAATTCCTAAAACCTTTCCATAAACCCACCAATCGTAGACCTAGAATTTCTCAAATACATGCTTTGGTGCATTGTTCAAAGTTCTTTATTCGACATATTTATGGACATTTCAGAGACAATGATGAAAGGTGGTGAAAATTAATAAGAAGGCGTGCATTGATGAGAAAATATTCTAAAGGGGAAAATCAAATCTGTAAACATCGGTAATTGCGAAAATCATTAATTGTGTGAATCATTCTCAATCTCCCTACAACCAGTGCTTCAATCTACTCACAATAAACATGAAAAGTAGATCTAAAGATAATAGGATTTTAAATCTCCTAGAATCTTGAGCTAGAGACAAATGAAAATATTAACTATGAGTAAGCGTCGTATAAAGTGAATGGTAACGTTCGACTGCTTCTCCCCATCGGCGGTGACCCTAAAAAAACTCAGAAATAGAGCGTCAAAGAATGATTTGTCAACCTGACATGGTCTATCGATATGAGTAAATGGTTTTGCAGGTGTGAAACAGGTATGCCAGGCTCTTATGGACTAGAAATTCCACAATAAGAATCCTATCAGCTAATTATTACCTCAAAAATGCATGACAAGATAATGCAAAGTGGAACAATGTAGGGCACAAAATTGTTCCCCTATTACATCAAAAATACACTATCTCAATCTGGGACTTAGCCAATTTCCCAAAACACTTGGTTTTCTTTGAACTATATTCATACTGATACACCATCAATTCTACAATGGGTTGACATCAATGAAAACACCATACACCGTCATGCTCATTTTGCCAACAATCTCCCCCTTTGTCATTAATGGAAACACACTTCTTTGCTTCACTCCTCGAGAACTTATGAAACTCCATTATAGACCCAAGAAACCCATGCTTCATCAACCATAAATGCTTGTTGTGATTACTAGAAAATCACAACAACTGAGTTGTTTTTGCAAGTCATGACCTGACACCCGAGAGACCTTGGGGTGATTTTCTAAAACTCAATTGCAGATTTTCACCTTTCAAGAGAGACATCACACTTGTGTGTTGTCTGTGTTGAGAAGTGCAAAAACACCCATCAACAAGTAGGGGGGACATTTACTTGACACTAGGACTCAAGGTTTTTTTATGATATGTGAAATTAACATCCCAATATTAAAAGGTTCAAAACCATGTGATGTACACTACACTTTAAAAATTAGGAATTAGAGTACCTCTAACTAATCAATTAACAAATAAAATCATATAGATCTAGAAATAAAGAGGTGAACTTGAGGTTTTGAGGCTCTATGATTAGTATATAAGAAAGAGAAATCCTTAATTTGTACAAATAAAGGAAAGAATCAAGATTTTAGAAAATATTTTAAGCACCCTAGTAAGACAATACTCAAACCCTTATTCCTTAGCCACAATTAAGAAAGTGGGAGACAAGTATACGTAAATTTTAGCATTGAGGTAAGAAAAAGTATGCAAGTATAAACAAAAATAAGGGGGGAAATCTCAAAAAAATCATGATCAATTATTTGAGCAAGGAAAAATTATGAAGCCCCAATATCTAACAAAGCACTCAGTTTTGACTTTAAAGACATGATTTTATAATAAAAGACTCATTTGAAAAAAAAAACTAAGGATGAAAAACCTCTCAAAAGAATAATGACCAAAGTTTCTTTTAAATAAGAATGAAACAAAGGGAACCCAAAACTAAAAAAAATAATGTTCAAAATCAACCTTAACTAGACTCGTGAGTTATAGGTTCTACTTATTGATGAGATAATGGGAAAATAATGAGGTTTAAGATGTTCAAAGGGTAACTATGGACTGATCAATAATTTGATTTGTTTCTTGGTTTTCAAAATCCAAAGATGAAAATTTATGATGTGGGATGATGAGTTTAATCTAGGGATGCAATTTTAAGCTAAGTAAAGTGGGAAAATGCTGAAAATGCAAGACTAAACTAGGAAAGACTATTTTTTTATTTCTTGTTATTGTGTAAATTAGGTCTATAATTTGTGCCTTCAAAAATAAACCCTGATTTCTTTGTGTAAATAAAGCCATCAAGGAACTAACATATGTGGTATAAAAAAGACATAGATGCAGTACAAAAAGTAACAATTGTGTCACATAACTATAGTAGATGTGTTACAAAAGTCAACAATTATGTGATAGTAATGCACCATAGAAAAGAGTACCCTTTACTTGACATGGGATTAATGCATGATAAACTGGACATAATGAGGCCTTGATTTAGGTGTTGTGAGGCATTTTATGCCTCCACGCTAGGCCTTGGACCCTTATAAATTGAATAACATGCTTTTAACAACATCTTGTAAAGGTGTTGTAAAGTATTGTAAGATTCTTTCACGCTTTTCTAGACTTAATGAACATATTTCTCCCTAATTCAACATTATAAAATGTGTTTAATAACATTATCACATCAATTTAGAAGGCTTGTAAGATAAACTTAATGTTAAACTAGTGTTGTAATGTGTCTTGCACATTCACATTGGTTCTTGTGCCTTCTTAGGCTAAGTGGACCTCATTTTAGTGTTGTAAAGTGTATTTAATCACACTTTCACATTGATTTCTATGTCCCAAGCCCTATTTGACATTCACATCATCATCAATAGTCCCATATTAACCCATATTGTGCATCCTGAGGCCTAAATTGATCAAATACCTTATTTCCTTATCTCCTGGCTTCCTAGCTGTCAAATTGGCCCCTGTGGGACCCATTCTCCATGCATGGTGAATCAGTCCCATCCAAGTGGGACCCATTCGCCATGTGTGGTGAATGAGTCCCATTTGGCCCAATTTTGACCTTTGAGCGGGAAAAGAGTGAAATTTAAGTTTAATATTACTTCATGTCGGTCTATGATGAGGTATTAATGGGTAAAATAGGTGAATTCCCTATAAATACAACCTTCTAAGCCCTAATTTACATTTCTCAATTGATTTTACAACTCATTCATCATTCTTCTTCTCAAACAAGCTAGGGTTTTAATATTACAAGTCATTCAAGATCAATTTTCAGACATTCAAGGGAAGATCCTTCATGTTTTGTTGCAGACTTTCAAGATCACGCATCATGGCAAGGTAATCAACTCCATTATTACATTTTTCATTCTATTCTTTCATCATTTTGGTTTAATTACCTAAAAAGGGTCTGACCAAGGCAAACCCCCATGCCCTAACATTCAACATCTTTCTCTCGTGTCTTGTTTGTTTGTAGATTTAGGTCTCTTGGAAGCTTGGAAATCATTAAGAATCAAGTTGCAAAGTTGTTTAATTCAACAAGTCAAAATATCAACAAAAACTCATTTTCAGACCCGTAAATCAAAGTTTCAGAAGCGGACACCTATAGGAAGTCAAAGTGCAAATTGGAAGCTCCAGATTCCAATTTTGAAAATCCAGAAATTCAAAAGTGGACTCATTCACCACCTGTCATGGGTGGCGAATGAGTCCCACTCTAGGGTCAATTTTGACTTTTCTACATTTTTAGATACCCTTTTGTCAAAAACAGGTTCCAGCTCAATTTTATAGAACTAGGACTAATTCGCCCAAAATGGTGAATGAGTCCCACTTGGCCTAAAAATCATCATCAGTAGCATTTCAAGTGTCATTTCTAGTCTTCATCCACATTCCAGGTGCACACTTTTAGTTTGATTCATTTCTGTTAAGTTTTGCATTTATTTCTAGTCCATTTTTGCATTACACAATGTGTTTTCAAACAAATTGCATTTCAATAGTTTTGCATACTTAATCAATCAATATTATCAATTAGTTGCACTTAGATCATCTCATTTAGTCATATAAACATCATACACATCTTAATTTGAGTGAACCTAACTAGACTTTTGGCCCCAATTTCTCCTTTAGGTGAAAAACCCTAGAAGTGCTAGAAAGGATTAGGGTGCCAAAAATCTATGGTTCAAGTAACAGTTGTGGTACTGATTTTGGAAAAATGTGCTGTTTTGAATTTCTAGGTTTTTTGAACAAATGTGTTACAAAAACTAACAGTTGCAGTAAAAAACACAGTTGTGGTACAAAAAAGATAGATGTAACACAAAAATTAATTATAGATGTGTTACACTGATTCTACAAATGTATTGTAGAATACAGTTGCAACACAAAATTTAATAGATGTGGTACTCTAGATTTTTTCCTAAAAATAGGTTTTCTAAATGACTTTTTGTGTTTTATTTTTTCAAATTTGGATAGAAAACACTTGTAAAACATAAAAGATAGAAAAACTATGAGTCTTTGACTCTTGGTAACAAGGTCTAAGGCCCAAGATCCAATGGTGTCATTGGTAGATAATAGACTGAAGACAATTGAAAACAAACACAGCTTAGTTAATCAGATAGGAGTGTAAACTTGTAGTAGGCCCACTTCACAGTTAAGTGAAAAATATTCCACAAGATTGGATAGAAACACCTTTCTTTATGAAAGTGGATAGTTAGACATCTAGTGGAACAAGCCCAATACAACATAGGCTCACCTTCTTTCTCTCCATGAGAGGCTATAAATAGCAACCCAAATATTTCTATCTCAACTTAAGGGGGGACATGGTGAGTAACTTCATGCATTGATACTTATATGTTGCACTACAAACAAGCTATGGTTGGATGGTTCCTAGGATTCTAAATAATAAAGGCATTTAAAGTAGGGGTCTACTATGAATAGAAAGCTCATCTGTAATAGCTTGAGTCGAGAGAGGTCTCCTCTCTACTCATCATCTCCCTATCTCATTAGACCGAGGGTCATGGGGCTTGGCTTTGAATGACGCTAGCTTTCCTTGAGATACAACTTTCACTCTCCTCCCTTTATATAGCCTGCTAGGAAATGTGCTTGAGATCAGAACTTGGGGTGATGAGGCCTCCAAGCAAGTCTCACTACTTGAAATAAATGGAAATGGTCCTACTTTTGATCTCCAAGATCATTCTTAGAGGTCACGAGGGGAGAGCATACCCAAGAACCACACCTGAGCATGTAAACAAAAATTACAAACTAATGATATTTTTTATTCCTAAGGTCGCACAAGACGCAAGGGAAGAGCATATGTACCTCTAGTCTACCAACCATGAAATATAGTCATTCTTTTTAAGCCTAAATAAAAGTTGTTTACTCTAGAAAAATAAAGACACAAAGTTTAGAGTTTAGTCTTTGGCAAGCGGACCTGCATAAAAATAATTAGTAATCTCAATAGTATTGTCTTTATCAACAAGATGCAATAAGAAGGATTAGTAGTTTCAAAGTAAAATCTTTGCCCAATGGTTGCCACAAATTTGTCACAAGATATTAGTAACTCGAAAACTTGATCTATCTGAATCAAAAAGTAAATCAAAGACAAAATTTGAAATTTTAATTTTATACCTCAGATAGATGCATCACAAGAATCAGACAATTGTGGTGTAGGAAGTATATGATTGCGATGTAGAAAGTATTCAATTGTGGTGCAAGAAAATTAGTCGCGTCGAAAAAACCTACAAACACACAAATTGACAAAATATGCAAAATAGACAACACAAAAAATAAAATTGTAATGAACATGGGGTTTCATAAAAGTAGTTATCAATCATGTGTAAAAAGCAGAAACAACAATTGTTAGCAAAGGATGATTTTTTAAAAAACACAAAGAATTACGTTGCAGATTTAGACAAATGTGTCACAAAAACACTTGTAACGCCCCGCCACGCAACCCTAGAGGAAGTTGCAATTAACTACTCAAACGAACTATTTTTTTTTTTTGTTTAAGTACAAATAACATGCAAGATCACTATCCATTGCCAACAACCTCTAAGGTTACTAGACTAAGATTACTAAAAACCCAAACAAGAAACATGAATTGAAAACATCACATTTAATTACTTAATAAATTAAGTAAACATACATTCCATACATGATAAAATTACATCCAAGCATAAGAGATACCACATGTTCCAATAAAATAATTTACAATACGATTACAACACTCATTCCCCGAATGAGGTAAATTCAATAAACATGATTACAAATTACATCTTCCACCTCGATAACATAAGAGGGAAATAAAATACAATAACAACTGAAATGAAAAATGCATGAAAAGAAACTGGATCCCACGAGCTCTCCAACTGGAAATCTCGTCCACACGAACAAGAAGAAAACCTAACGGATTAAGGTGCACATTCCACCCAACCATGTGATACCCGAAGGCTCACCCCCCGTGCTAAGAGATAGTAACAAGGAATCCTATACAAGACCATCAATCTCTAGACACAGGCTAACTCACACTGACACAACCAATCACATGAACCATACAACCATACGAATAACACAAGACAACTCCAACATCACTGACATAAGTCACATTGCTTCCAGAAATAAAACAGATCAAGTATGATAAGAAGACCATACACATAAACCCAAATACCAACTGTTTTCATAGAAAGAGTGTCATCACACAGCTCGTCATGGGATATCCTCTAGGAATCTTCCTAGGCTCCGGCCCCCACTATGAGTTGTCTTGGTGGCCTCTACCGAATCTCGGCACCCATACTCACTCATGCGGAATCAAATACCTCTCGTAAGGACAAGATAGATGACCTTGCCATTCCAGGCCTTCCCGTCTCATCCCAAGTCTATACAAGCCCTTCCGTCCATGAGCGAGGCTCAATTATCTTAATTAATGTGAAATACCACCTAACTTCTAAGTACATTGATTTAGTTATCACTTGATTAAACCACCTCTGAAGGTTTCCCAGTTTACCTCTTTGGGCTCTGGCCCCTAACAGAAGCCACTCTTCTATTTGACAACATACCAAACAAAACCAAACACCAAGGGAATCCCAAGTGCATACCAACAAGATAAAACCACTCCAACTCTAGGAGGAACATAAAATGAAAATCCACTCCAACACAGGAGGCAACAAAAGTCAAAACCCTCTCCAAACACTGGAGGCAACAAACACAGAAACCACTCCTTCCAAAGGTGGCACGAACCATCCTCGTTCATGAAAATTGGGTAAAACAACCAGATACAACTATACGCCCTACCCAAGGCAATATAATGGTTGACTAATGTATTACGACAACCCACGCAATTAAATGAAAACCCCATATGGAAGACTTACATAAACAAATCACTCCAAATAGAACAAAAAACTCAATCAAAGAGTTCCCTAGCCTCTAGAAGCAAAACTTAGTACTACCAAAGTACACTCATAAATTTACAACATAACAATATTGCCCATACAATACCAACAAGAATTCGCTTAAATCAACAATCATAAAAATACACGTTCTTTAAATAACTAAAGATGTCTTTCAACATAACGATCTTTTCTCATAAAACAGGAACCAAAGTCCATATATACCTCATATACTTAATCTTTTAACTATTCATATAAGTTCTAAACAATATAATTTTTTATGAACCTTATCTATTCCTTGCAATCTGGAAAACAAACAACATTCCCCATTCACCATTTAAGGCAATGGAATACAAGAACTTTTAAATAACATTCTACCCATTATAACAACATCGTAATAAAATAACCCTTTTCTTTACACACATTTAATATCATCAATTTTGCTCTAATTATAATCCATATAACTTAACCACGTACATAATCCTGACATTTAACAAATCCTTTACAAGAACTTTAAGATTCCATCAAATCAAACAGGTCGTTGTAAACACATTAACCATATTCATTTCAATTACAACCCTAACCTTTAACAAATATTTGATCATTGCACTAACCTTAATTTCCAAAATACAATAGCACTAATTTTAAAATCAAAAACTTACATACCCTTTCCAACTCAAACACAATTATAACTAAACTATTGTTAGGATTTTCTAAATCCAATTCACCCAATAACACCTCATTTGCGAATACTCAAAAGTAATTAAAATCATATTGGCAACATTAAGAAATTAACACTAATCATTTAATTTCATTTTCTCATTCATACAAAATAATTGAATCAACTTGCTAGATAAAATCATTTGATTAAAATAAATCAATATTTGTTTCAACTACGCTAAAAATAATCAACTTAAATTTTATCCTTATTTGAATACACCTATATATATTAAATATATAATTCTCATTTAAATATAACCAATTTAAACTCAACCAAATAATTTATTTAAAAATACATAAAGTATATATATACATATACACAATAATTGTATATTATATATATACATAAGTATATATATAAAGTATATATATTATAAATAAATAATTATTAAAACAAAAATATTATTTAAATATTAAAATAATATATATATATATACCTATAATATATATATATATTATATATATAATATATATATTATATATATAATATATATATTATATATATAATATATAGGAGCTATAATATATATATACTCTAAATAATATATAAAAAACAATTTTTATTTCATTTTTAAAATATGCAACAAACTTATTAGGGCGTGGGTCCTCCCAAAGTGGGAGAGAGGTTGGTCGCCACCGAGTCTCCCAAGGGTGCATCTGCAGTACAATACCGCTCGCGGAAGGCAGCGTGTCGGCCTACTGCTCCATGGGCTGCTTGTGGGAGCAGTGGTTACCATGACTTCCTCT
Organism: Sequoia sempervirens; assembly: GCA_007258455.2. Lineage (NCBI taxonomy): Eukaryota > Viridiplantae > Streptophyta > Pinopsida > Cupressales > Cupressaceae > Sequoia > Sequoia sempervirens. The sequence goes on along the minus strand of VDFB02125325.1, from coordinate 6,441 downwards.
CCACATAAAAAAATTCAATAACATTTATTTTTATTATATATTTTTTTTAATATAAACTTTTCAAAACAAGGTACCCCATGAAAAAAATCAGAATTTTTTTGACAAACACCCGCATATGGTTTTAAAAGCCGCTTGAAATGAAAATTCTTTTGGTTTTCTTCATTCACCACATGAATCTAACCATGAAATTATGAAAACTTCCACCAAATTGAAAAAATTTCAAAAATATATGAAATTCCATTTCTGCCAAATAGAGTTTTCCCCTGCATTTATCAAACCCCAAAAATATCCCATCCACCAAATATTGCAATTTTGGGATATTTCCATTTCTTTTAAATTTAAAACAAATTTATCTCAATAGAAATTCTATGCATTTCAAATTTTCTTTTAACAAAAGAATTCTAAAATTTTGAAAAGAAATTATTTTACCTATTAATTTTCAAAAAGTGCAATTTAAAACTTATTTCCATTTTTTCAATTTAAATCTAAATATCCAAACATGCTTTTCATTTTTTTTATTTTAATTTAAAACTTAATATATGCCAAAACAACTACTTTATTTAATTTATCACCATTAACCTAATTAATCAATAAACTAAATCTAATTTTATTAATTAAATCAAATTAATCAATAAAATAAATAACATTTCAACATTGCAACTAGATATATTTAATCATCATTTTAACTACACCTACCATTTAATAACCTTTATAATATGAAATTAAATAAATAACCAAGGAGGAATGAACCATATTAAAACAACTAAACCCGACGACACACTATGACAAGGGTGATGACTTGGCACGAAAAACCTAGCTACTATCTCCCAATCGATTACTGTTGGCCAATGGACACGCTCAAACCTGTGAAATCAGGTGGAGTCAATGTCCTATACCTGTCAACCTGCAAACAAAGAGTATATTGAACATGCATATATATGATATAATAAAACACACCGTGAAGAGGAAATCACGGAATCGTAGGGCACTCACAAGTGAGTGATGCGATCTCGTCCCCTTCACCAATACACTCATCATAGACTGACAGTTCCATCATAAACAAATATCTCATGCAATAACGTGTTACAATAACTAATCATCATTACACCAAATTAAAACATGTCAAATAAAGCATCAGATAAGATACATTACATCACACAAATAGACTATCACTCTATAAACAACGATCAAATAACACACACATGATAAAGTATCTCGAGAACCAAAAAGCACATCCAAGCAAACAAGGACACACTGCCCAGCCAGAAAGCAAAACAGAGGGGTATTACAAAACTACGCATGCATTGTAGAATGGAACAAATGTGGTGCACTGCAGACTGATGTGGTGCATGTTTCTACAGATGCGATGCTCTGCACTCACAGATGCGTTGCAAATCCTGTAACTCAATTTTAAAAAAAAAAACACAAAATTCATTAGTTTCATGTCAGGTTCACCATTTGTATGACCAGAAATCATTAAATAGCATGAATCAAAAATAGCAACCATTAACTATAAGATTAAAGCAGTCCAAATCTAATCTATCAATAAAGCATAATCAAGCATAAGAAATCAATAATTAAAGCAATACCTTCCTCTTATGTCAAGATTGGATTATCTCTATTGTTCCTCTCCATTTTGCCTTTGCTCTCAAAAATTATGTGTGCACTATTATGCTTAAGCTCAATTGAAATTTATGAATATGATAATGAAAGAAAAAAATTGAAGATTCATGATTAGCCTTCAAATGAAGATGAGGTCTATTTTATAGAAAAGATTGATTTGGATGGTTGATCAAGATCAAAAGAAGAACTGAAGAGATTGATAGTGGAGAATCAATTAGAGAAATTGATTGATAAGTTAATTGGATGCAACTAGTTGCATGATTTCAATTAATTATTTACATGATTCAATTAAGTCCATTGATTAATTCATTAACTGATTGCATGAGGACTCGATTGAATTGTTAACTCCGATTGAGTGGGAGTGAACTGAATTGATTAAGAAGTGAAGTGGAATTGATTAGTCAGTATAGTGTAGAAAAATGTATCCCTTTACATTTTCACACTTGTTTGGGCCCTCCTAATTAAAATGGACTTAATAATTCCTTAATGTAGTCTTGAAAAATGTATCCCTTTACATTTTCACACTTGCTTGGGACCTCTTAATTAAATTGAGCTTAATTATGCCTTAATACGCCCTATTATTCATTTACAAGCCTAATAAATTACATTTTCTGAAGGAGAAACCCAATAATAATTAATTCCAATACATAATAGTTTACCTTGAGCAATGTGTGTTTTAGGAATAGGGACTTAGGATCCATTCATCCATGGGCGAATGGGTCCTCCCTAGACCTGCACACCTAAATTTAAAATATGTTTTTGGAAGTATTTTAATGTCCTCAAATCCATATTTCAATGTCAGCTTGTGATATTTAAATTTCGGGAAATTAAGGATACATACATATAAATAAAAGGTCAGTTCACTAAGTTTCACCTAGCATTTTTCAAGAAATTCAAGAGCAATTTCACAAGAGAAAAGTTGATGATCAAGGGAATTCAACAGCAGATATATCAGAGATTTATTGCAGCATTCAAGATCTAATAATCATGTCAAAGTCTTCATGTATCATGCATATTTTTGGAGCTAACATTTTGATGTAGGTTCAAGATCAAGTTCAAGCATTCAAAGCATTATTCAATTATCAAGATCTACATCCATTGAAGCCATTTCATGCAAGTTGCAAACCTTCTAAGATCTCCATTACCAAGATTCATTCAAAGGTTTGTTGAGTGGTAACATAGCATTGTTCATTGTTCATTCCCTCTTCCATGCTTTCCCCCATTCACCAAAAACAAAAAAAAATTCCCTCTCGTGCTTGTGATTGCATATTTAGGTTGAAGAAGAATTGAAGACCTCTTGAAGTGCAAGATTCGAAAAAGTTGTCAAAGTTGCAAAAGTTACCAAAGTTGTTGTCAAATCACGAAATCTAACCTACAATTCTAATTTTTGACTTTCTGACACTAAAACCTAGACAAATCAGAAGTTACAGATCGGCATCAGAGGCTCCCAAAATATTTTTTAAAACCCTAACAAAAGACCCATTCTCCCATGGGCAAATGAGTCCCAAACAGCCTTCAAAAACTAACTTTTGGTGACTAGTAAACACCTTTCTTCCCTTCTTAGATCTATAATCAATTTTTTGTTTCTACTAATATTGAGTTTCATATTGTTGTTTCAAATTTAAATTGGTATAATTTGGTTGATTTTTTATTTTTAGTTTCTCTCCCAAAAGTGATGTTTGAACTTGACCCCCGTCCTCAAAGCATAAGGAAATCTGAAGATTCTCACATTGAGTTGATCCAGCTAAGGGTTAGTCAATTCTTTGTGAGGATCTCATTTCCTAATGAAATAGGGGAAAATAGGTCCTTTATATCCCAATTGTTCATCAATCGATTTTGGTGAACCTACCTATTTTTCTATGTTTCAGTCAGTAGACTGAGAGTAAGTCTTAGTTGGGATATGAGTTGGAAATGCATGAGATTAAATAATTAATTAAATTAATTAATTATTAAAGAAATGTGCAAGCAGAAATGGATAAATAAATAAATTATTTTATTTATTTATGGAGAGTGGATAATGTTGAGAGATTAAAGGATAATTAAATAATTAAAGTAATTATTTAATTTAGAAAGGGATAATGGATTATTAATTAAATAATTATTTATTTAATTAATTTAGAAGAATAATGATAATTAGGGACATAATTAAATAAATATAATTTATTTCATTAATCAAGAATATTAATAGTAAAGTGAATTAATTAAATAATATAAAATTATGGGGCGGGGGACCTAGCTCGATTGGCTAAAGCATCGTGTTGCAGGCAAGAGGTCACGAGGTCTAGTCTCCCCCCAAACCCGTGGTACCGAAGGGCATGTAGCGCCAGCGCCACCGATCACGTGAAAAAAGTTTACCAAGCGCATTGTAGTTTATAGGGGGACGGATTCCCGACCGATTCCTGCAGTCTAAATATATATATATATATAATATAAAATTATTTAATTAATAGTAGAATATGAAATTAGATAATTATTAAATAATTGAACATTACTTAATCATTTGGGAAAGATGAGAATTAGTGTAAAAACATTGCTTGCAAGCTAGGACAATTTTGGGTATCTATAGAAACCTTTATGTTTTTTCAGCTACAAACAACAATTTGGGTAGCCTTCAGATCGTGGCCATGGATTTTTCCATGAATGGGACAAACCCACCTTCCTTCAAAACATTCCAAATTTGAGGCTTTTGGTGTATTCCAACATAGTTAGCATGTTCAAGCTTGTTACAATCTCCCCCATACTTTTCAAACAATTTTCTATACTATTACTAGAGACCTCACTTTATCTATTCTCACAAAAGACAGAAATAAATTTCTAGAGACTTCCACTAATGGCTTGTAAAAGCACCAACAAAGTGTGTGAATAATCCATCATTCATAATTAAAGAATCGTTCTTTAATTCTAACATTAGAGTAGTAACCATTAAATAACACAATTTTAGCTTGCAATTGGATAAGATTGTACTCCTCTCATCAGATTTGGCTATCAATTGTCACACCAATGTTAGCAAAGACGTCAAGTGCTTGATTTCCTTCATGAAACACAAGAGTAAAATCCAACCCATCAAAGTCCTTCGCTAGATCAAAAGTATCCTAATGAACAGATCAATGGTCCAAGTAGGCTTTTGAATACCTTTGAGGCATTACATTATGCTTAGGGAGTCCCCTCCATGTAGACCTTTTTAAACCCCATTGAGAACTTTTGTTGAATTTTGTCATTGATAATGGTACACACTTTTCCATATTTAAATAATTATTAGAGTAACTTATTTTGAAAGTGGTATTACATTCTAGTTTAAGGTTTAACAAAATATATGGATGATAATAGTATCATTTGATGCAAGATAATAATACCATTTGATGTAATTCTTTATGAGATTAATATTATTGATTTTAATTAATTCACCAAGAAATATTTAAAATTTATTTTACAAATTTCATGAGTCACCTCCTTCCCAATTTGTTCAAGAGCATGAACATGTTGAACACCCAGAATACTGAGAAGGGGGGTGAATCAATATTCCCTAAAATTCAATTACTTAAAGTGCATTACAAAGAATCTCATTAAACTTGCAGAAATGGAAAGAAACAAGTAAAGCATGCACCACAACAATCAACAAAAGAACACCATATTTTACATGGAAAACCCTTGAAAGGGAAAAACCATGGTGAGGATTAACTCACTATATATCATAACCAGTTATAATAGATCACAACTTAAAGGATTCAATGTCCAAGGAATCACTTCCCAAGAAGATCACTTCTTCCAAATTTACAAATGAACATACAAAAATGGTTCACTGCCAGAGTTTGAACTGTTTATAATGCATTTGCTATATGTTGAAGATATAATTCCTTGTTCTGCACAGAAAACTGACTTTACACACTTCATCCTTTACTGTCACTCTTATGTGGATACACAAGATTACCACTATCACCTTAAACTCTTCTCTCTACCTTCACAAATGAATTTTCCTCTATACATATATCTTTCATAAACAATCATACCATCAACTAGGTTAGCCTAAATGGATGAAACGTGTGACCCCAAAACCTGTCGGCTCAAAACTCGAACATACATGCCTTGTGGAAGTAACTAAAGCATGTTCTTCACCAAAATAGGTCAAAATGACCTATAGATACTCCTATGAATCCACTCCATACACAATTCAATCTCGCATGACCCCAAAACCCTTAGGTGGACACTGCACAACCAAACTGATAAAGCAACAACTAAATGAACCAATTGTTCATCCAAAACTTGACATGTGGATCACCAAACCACTTGAAACTCAAAATTCGCATGCATCTGACATCTCCAAGCACTTCCTAAAATCTACAACACACAATGATCACCCACGATGGAATGTGGAGCATTCCAACATGAACTCTGCAACTACAACTCTGTCACTACTCAGTCTAATACATTTTCATTAATATCTTCTACTGTAGAAGACATAAAAACCTAAAATTTTGGATATGGAATCCTTCAATATGTACCATTATTACCTCAAAACCACATGACAAGATAATGCAAAGCAGAAAAATGCATGGCACAAAATTGTTCCCTTGTTACATTGAAAATGCACTATCTCAGTGTGGGACTTAGCCAATTTCCAAAAACACTTGGTTTTTTCTTAACTATATTCATACCGATACACCATCAATTCTATAATGGGTTGACATCAATGACAACACCATACACCATCATGCGCATGTTTCCAACAATCTCCCCCTTTGTCACTAATGACAACACACTTTTCTGCTTCACTCCCCCTTTGACATCAAGGGCAAAGGGTATTAAATCTGCATTACATCC